>WWET01002906.1:171874-195746 GCA_011038615.1 Limnodynastes dumerilii | reverse complement strand
CTGCGCGGACCCGTGCGCCGGGAGAATGGTACAGACAGGGAACCAGGGCACAGGTAAGTGCGGCGTCTGCCGCGGTTTGTGATAGTAAGTTTGGGTTTTTTTTTTATTACAGTTCCAGCAATGAAATAAAATTCTCTAGTTGTAAGTGTGGGGAATACTTCTTTCCATCGAGAAAGTCCTAAGGAGGTGTTTTAATGATTAATAGTATTTCTCAGTAAATTACAATGAATCGATAGAGTTCTGCGTTTTTTGGAGTTTGCAGTAGTAAAATGCAGTCTATTTGATTGCACCAATCTAGGTCCTGAAGTTCTTTAATTACCTCTAATATAATGCCATGCTTGGTAGTGTCTCATAATTTTTAGCTGCTTCAGAGAAGCTAATGGATGCCTCATATCCATGTCTAGAAGCAGCTCAATGGAGTCTTACCCACTCACATTCCATATATTGAATTGGTAGGATGCTATGCCCCGCTGGAAGTGTTGTGTAGGAATGGTAGGTGTATTGTTTTTTGTGTATGTAAGCCCTGTTTGTGTCGAATAATATATCATATCTTTGTGGCTGACCAAAAGAGGGGATTTTACTTTATGTCAAGGGTGATTTCCTGTGAATATATATGCAAAAATGATCTCAAGCTCATTCCCATCTTCTAGGGATGTGTTAGGGATGTAGTTTTCCTGTTCGAGAAGCCAGTCTCTTATATAACGGAAGTGGGCAGCGTAGCTTTATAATGTGAGATCAGGAAATTTAAAACCTTTGGACTTTGTTGTTGTTTTCTTCCTCCTAAAAATTAGGTGCGTCTTATGGTCAGGTGCGTCTTATGGTCCGAAAAATACGGTAATATCCTGGTACAGGAGTGGCATGGTTACTGGGATCACCGGAACATGAGAGTTTCCTGATAACCTGATAATAGCATACTGTTTCGTGTAATTTACTGAGTCATTGTAGAATTGTTTTACAGGTTACTGTGGATAATTTCAATGCACTCTACCATACAGCTACTCTTACTTACTCTTAGCTTACTCTTGTTTTTCTCTGAGTTTGTTCTCTTTTTCTTTTAAATTGTATTTGTAAAGTGTACGAAATGTAATGGACTCACTATAACAGGGTATAGCGGCCATCCTGTAGTGTTTTCATAGTTGTGGTCTAGTAAACTTCTGCTCTATACAATCACTGCCAGGGGAAGGGTATCCTAGGCGGGTCATCTTACGATTATTGTGCCTCTGGGCATGGATAGATTCCTGGATAGGCCAAGTTCTTCCAGATCTTCGACCCCAGTAAAAATGGGCAAACATAGAATGAATTCCACTAAATTTGTATCATCATCACCTCCTTCTCCAGATCCACCAAATGATCAACTGTCTGAATCGGCCCTCCCGCTTAGTGTTTCTGAGACCGCTGAAGAAATTTCTAATATTCTCATGCCTCTTATCGATAAACGATTCGAGGACTTGCAAACTAGATTGGATGCAACACTAGCTAAAATTGATTCCAACACATCTCGTGTTGCGGAAGTCGAACAAAGAACTAGTGATGTTGAAGACATAGGGCCTAATCCAGACCTACGACCGCAATCGCCCGCGAGCGTAGCGTATGTTTGCCCGGGCGTATAAACTTTCACGCCCATAACACTACCATTGATTGTACCTACTTACGGCGGCTGAACCCTACCCTAAGTTTTTCCAGCGTACGTGCAAATTTTTGTACCGATACGCTGGTCGTACTGGGCTTAGCATGCCCATACTGTACAATTTAAATGGCTATCCCCGCCTCTGTGTAGTAACTCGAGCGTCCAGACTATCGTCGTACAAAACGCACGCCCCTTGGGCGAAAAATACGCTGAAAATATGCTCACTGTACGCTCATGTCCTTCGGACGACCGGAAGTTGTCATACTGCACATACGCAGTGCGTTTTTTTGCCCGATTTTTCGCTTACGATCGGCGTACTATCGCTTGCGGCCGTAGGTCTGGATCAGGCCCATAGTTAATACTTTGCAACAGCAAATTGCAGCTCAAAATAACACAATTCAGACCTTTTCTGACAAATTATTGGAGGATCTGGAGAATAGGAATCACCGTAATAATTTAACATTTATAGGCATTCCAGAAATGATAAAGGGTCCACAACTATTGGAGTTTGTCAAGGTTCTGATTCCACAACAGTTGAATGACCCCGGCATAGTGGGAACCCCGTAAATAGATAGGATACACCAGTTAGGCCCTGACAGAGTGGGAAACGCTAACAGACCTAGACCGGTAATTGCCAGGTTTTCGATTACAGAACTAAAGAATCTATTCTACATGCATATCAAAAAGCCAGATTGTTAGAGGTGAATGGCCAGAAGGTCTTGATATTTCAGGACTTTTCGGCGTCAGTGTCTAACAAATGAAGGGAGTTCTCTGATGTGTGTAAATTCCTAATAAATTCTAACAAGAGATCTGCCTTGATGTACCCAGCTCGTCTTAGAGTTTCTAATGGGGATGATTCTTTATTCTTCACGGACCCTCAGAAAGCCAAAGACCACTTTTTGAATAATCATGAGGCTCCAAATAATGATAATTAATTTAGGATTATACTAAACTCACGATACTCAATGATAAATATTGTGAAAATAACACTATTACTTAAAGTTTCAATTTATATACTATTACTTAAGGCCGCTTATGTGCCCTGTTTATACTGCTTGTTTGTCTGTTCACAATTTTGAATTCTCAGTCTGCGAATTGACATGGGTATGGAGGGCCTGGTGATCTGTGCCCAGGCTATCGTAGAACATCAAGGGAAAACTTCACATATTATGGTGAAGTTTCTCCTTATATCTTCTTTGTAAAGTAAAAAAAAAATTCACACTGCATATATAAATGTTTGCACTGATTCTTGTATCTACTTTGTTCCATCTATGCATAATAATGTATCTTGTTGTTTAATAGAATTGACCCGGACATTGCCTAAAAATTTGAATACCGTTTCTCGCATTCGCTCGGATGGAGGTCATATGGAGATGCCAGCCACAAATCGTCTTCCCCGCGAGGGGGTAGGTCATTATGCCACGTCCTGATTGTTCAAATTCTATGCCTCCCTTACCTTCACATTTTAACATAGTGTCTTAAAATGTTGGTGGCCTGAATACCCCGATCAAACGTCAAAAAGTGTTGTCACATTTAAAAAAAGCATGCCCAGATATAACTTTTCTGCAAGAAACCCACTGGCAGGAAGGTAGGGATAATATATTACGAGCCCCGTGGATTGCAGAATGTATATCCATGCAATGCCGCACGAAAACAAAGGGAGTAGCTATACTATTGGGTAACAATTTACAGTATAAAATTCTGGGCTCATATAAAGATCCCAATGGGAGAATATTGATAATGGATATTGAAATCTGGAATTTTAAATATACATTAGTAAATGTTTATGGCCCAAATAATCAACCACATGAGGACCAATTTTCATATTATAATGGGAGGTGACTTTAATCTAGTTATGGATCCAGAGCTTGATAGGACTCCTTCATCCCAGGGTGGGTATACAAACACATGGCCTTCAACAAATGTCTACACATCATCAACTGTCGGACCCTTGGAGACTCTTAAATCCGAGTGATAGGGCGCACACGTTTCAATCATCGGTGCATCTGTCTATGTCCCGAATAGACTACTTTCTAATATCCGAGGCATTACGGACTCATGTTCAAGACGTTAGAAAAGCAGACACTGTAATTTCTGACCATACCCCAGTACACATCAGATTGCATGCTCGCATGGGCCCGTCCCCTGACCGTCTTAGGCGTTTTCCGAATTATTTATACTCCTCCGAGGAATTTAAAACATATCTTTCTACCCTGTGGAATCATTTCCTTGAAGATAACGATGAGCATTGGGATGATCCTATTTTATTTTGGGAGACATCAAAGGCGGTTATGAGAGGTCATATTATATCATACTTGGAACAGAAACGTAGATTAAGAAATCAACAGTATAACACCCTTCTTAATTCTATGACAGTAGCTTTCAATTATACTCAGAAACCCTCACTATGCAAGCTTTACAGGATTATCGCCAGACAGATACTTGATAATTTTCTAACTGCACAGGCCCAGCACAAAATAGACTTCAAACAAATATTACCGTTGGGGGAACAAAACCGGTAAACTACTAGCGACTATGTCCAAACCATGGCGCAAGCGCACGTCGATCCCTGCGATACGCGATTTATCTACCAATAAAATATATGTACAAACGCAGGATATTTTAAATCAATTCCAAACTTATTATAAGCGCTTATATGAACCTATTCCGTTTAGCCAGGAACACCAGCAGCAACTTCTGGAAGAGGCTAGCCTCCCTCGCTTAACATTAGCACAACAAACTATATTGAATGATGAGATAACGATGGAAGAGGTAAATGCAGCTATAAAAGCTTTGAAGTTAAATAAAGCTCCAGGACCTGATGGGCTAACTGGAGAGTACTATAAAACCCTTTAAAAACATTTGGCACCTTTGTTACTAGAAGTTTTTCATAATAGACATAACTTAGGACAATCTTATCCATCGTTTAATAATGCTTATAGGACATTAATATTAAAACCAGAAAAAGACCCTATGATGGTGGAGTCTTATAGGCTAATAATTCTACTCAATTTGGACTTTAAATTATTGTCTACATTTTTTCGTACTAGATTGCAGTCCATAATTCCAGATTTACTGACAACCCATCAAATGGGCTTTGTACATGGAAGGCATTCTGTAAAGGCCATTTGCACCGCAATAGCGGCAATGGTGGCTTCTTCTATGGTAGATTCTCAGAACATCCTGTTAAGCTTGGACACTCAAAAGGCCTTTGATACGGTGGTGTGGCCAGGACCGTCTTAACAGAATTTTAGGCCCTGGGCAAAGCAATGCACAGGGGCCCCTGCCCACCCATTCACAGGAATAAAAATGTCCCTCAGTATTCCCAAATCATGTCACTCCAGTCCCCCATTATCTCTCTAGCTCCCAGTGTCCTTATGTGTCTCCAGCCCCCCAATATTTCCAAATCATGTCACTCTCTACACTACATATTGCACATTACCCCCTTCTGTTATATCCCTCTCTACACTACTGTACATATTGCACATTACCCCCTTCTGTTATATCCCTCTCCACACGACATATTGCATATTACCCCCTTCTGTTATATCCCTCTCCACACTACATATTGCACATGACCCCTTCTGTTATATCCCTCTCTACACTACATATAGCACATTACCCCCTTGTGTTATATCCCTCTGCCTACATTACACATTTCCCCCTTCTGGTATCTCTCTCTTCCCACATTACTTCTAGTCACACGCCTCTATCCTTACTTACCTGCTCCAGCATCTGCAGCATAACACAGCCTCCTCCACTTCATTTATCTCCGTGGCTCTTCTTTCTCTGGAGCAGGAAGCTCCGCCCCCTCAGCTCCATGCCTGCACAGCCTGTTTGTGATGTTCTGATCCTGCTTGCAGGGAATGTAGCTGCAGGCAGAAGCAATATCCACACTTCTGCACGGACCTGTGCAGATCTCCTAGCTACTGGACCCGAAGCCCATGCGTACCACGGGTTGAGAACCCCTGGTCTAAACAGAAGCTGCAGGAGGAGAAAGCAATAGACAGGGCAGTTTTTTTCACTGGGAAGTTTGGGCTAGTGCTGGGCTTTGCTGAAGGGCCCCTTGATGTGTGGGGGCCCTTGGGCACTAGCCCAAACTGCCCAGTGGAAAAGACGGCACTGGGCGTGGCCACACTTGCTGGGTGTTCTGAGACACAGAGATTTTGAAGCTCCTTTTATAAATCTCATCAAATTCATGTACCATAATCCAACCACACAACTGCTGTTAAATGGCATGAGGGGTGATTAAATAGTGATGAAGAGGGGGACTCGGCAAGGGTTCCCCTATCACCATTGTTGTTTAACCTTTCATTGGACCCGTTGCTGCGTGTCCTGGACAGATGGAATTTGTTTAAGGGAATAAAAATAGGCACGGCTGAAATTAAAATCTCGGCTTTTGTTGATGATGTTCTATTATGTGTAGCGAATCCTAAAGAAATCTTAAAAGATTTACTAAATAAGATTTGCGAATTTGGAGAAATATCTGGTTTCCAGATTAATATGTCCAAATCAATAGCACTTTCACTGCATAAATCCATAATACAGCCTTTGTGGAGTCATGATGTTCCTATCCACTGGGCGGGGGAGTCCTTTGAGTATCTAGGCATCCAAATTACAAGATCAATTGATAGGGCCGGATCCAGAACTACGGCCGTCTTCCACAGACGGCCGTAATTCAATGAACAATAGCTATTGCGCATGCGTAGTAGCTATTGTATGTAATCTGCGTATCGTTTCGCAGGTTGTACAAAAAAGTTGTTCTCCAGAAGCTTCCAAATGGAGATGATTGTGCGAGCCAGACAGTTTAATTACAGCATTGGAGAAGTCCCGATTTCATTTGTGGATCGTGTTTATGGAGAGTCTAAGCTTGGGGGGAATGAAGTTGTCTCTTTCCCAAAGGGCCTGTTAACATTATTTGCAACAACTTGATCTCAGCTGGAGAACTTAACATAGATAGATTATTAACAGTTGCTGGAATTCTGGTTAAAACTCCCTCCCAAAAACTGTTACCAAGTGATCAAATGGAAGCTGTGTCTATGAAAGGCATACCAACACGGACCGAAATATGACTAGGGTTGCACATGATGCTAATGCTTTTCTATATTTGCTGGCCTGTTTAAATAAACTGTGTTTGGTCCATGGCCTTTGTAACAAATCATACCAAGAAAGGCTAGAGGAACTAAACATGTATAGCTTGGAGCAGAGAAGGGAGAGGGGGGACATGATAGCAGCTTTCAAATACATCAAGGGTTGTGACCAGCTAGAGGAGGGTAGCATTTTTCAAAAGAAAAAGTGTAATAGAACACGAGGGCATGGATATAAACTGGAGGGTGGTAGATTCAAAGGAAATGTGCGGAAAAATGACTTCACTGAAAGGGTGATAGATAAATGGAACATTCTCCCATCTGAGGTGGTTGAGGCCAATACAGTAGAACAATTTAAACATGCTTGGGATAAATATAAGGGTATCCTAAATTGTAAACCAAATTGAGGGTAAATAGGGTCTAGGGTCAGTATAGGTTTGAATAAACAAATGGGAAGACTAGATGGGCCATGTGGCTCTTATCTGCCGTCACTTTCTATGTTTCTATGTTTCTATATCATCACCCCTGGGATATGGAGAAGGAAACCGACTCATTTGTATTAATAATATTTTTAAGTGTTGATATGTGTAAATAAATGTTATTTTTTATTCACTATCCCATTTTTTCCTATGTATTACATGTATATTACATGTATTCCCTGTGACAGGGAACACCGTGGACCTAGGCATTTCACTCTAAGAACTTTTATATTGAAATGTCTCCAGTGGCTATTATAATGCAAAATCTGGATGTATTGTGATTGATAGTGAGTAATACTAACACCTCAGGAGTGCACATAGCGCCTATCCTTATACCTATTGGTTGTTTTTATATGGCTTTGGTTGAAGTATCGTGCTGGCTGCATTAAAAGTCTGAACACTTCTTCAGTATGGAGTGGCTGGAAACCACACTCTCTAAAGAAAAGAGTCCAACGATTCTTTCACACTTGGACACAATATGTGTGGTGCCCCAGTATATCAGTGTGCAGGATGGTGTGGGAGTGTTGCCGGGGAGACGGCTGGCTGGAGCACGTGGATTGTTGTTTGGAGGATGCCTGGGCAACAGTCAGCTGACAGAGGCATGTGGTGAGGCATGCAGCGATTCTGGAAAGATCTAGGAAGCCTGTTGAAAATGACAGTTTGTGTGTGGTGCTGGGCAGTTGTTGTTGTGTGGTGAGAAGGTGAGAAGGTGAAGGCTGACTAGATTGCTGTTAGGCAAAGTGAAGTGAAGCAGAGCGGTGTTGGCGGTGAAAGCACAAAACGGAGCAGAGCGGTGTTGGCGGTGAAAGCACAAAACGGAGTGAGCGGAGACATTGAAAGGGAGTGAGATAGTAGACAGATACCCCTTTCACATTACCACCAAAAACTCGGGTTTTTCAGCAAAAACCCGGCATTTTGCAAAAACCCGGGTTTTTGGTGGTGATGTGAAACCACCACTTCCGGGAGACCCGGGACTTGAACACGGGAAAAAAGAAGGGGTTTTCCCGTGTTCAACCCGGGAAGGGAGGCAATGTGAAAGGACCAAGGTTGTTTTTAACCCGGGTCTTTCACTTTGCCTCCTGATTGGTGCAGATTTGTCTACTGTTGCTATGGCAACGTTAAAACGTCTAGCGTTAAAAAAAATCATCATTAAATACCGCTAATTTAAAAAAAAATTACTGCTAATTGTTTAAAGTTAAAAAATAATGAAAAGAGTTAACAGACTTACTCATTACAGTAAAGCTAATAACGTACTATTAATAATTAAAATGGCATAAACAATTGTTTGTAGTGTACTAGCTGCACAGCTATTAAAAAACCACAACACAATCATTATATCTTATATTTTCTAGCATAATAAAAGTATAATTTTTTTTTTCATATTTTGATTAAAATATTAAAGCTCCTAACCTCACTAAAAAGGGCTTGGAAATTTAGATACATGTCAATATATTTATGAATATGAAACAAAACGTTTATAGTTTCAGAGATTCAGCGACAATTTAATCAGATCTAGCATATTACCAAGTTAAATAATTCAACGTGGCCTTAGACCAATTTCTATGTCCATCAGGTTTGCACAGATTGCAATTGTTTATAGAATGATATTTACAGTTCTTTTGTAATGTATAATTTTCCTTCTTATCTGCAGGCTACTGGAAAAATTCAACACACTTTCTATAATAAAGTAGTTGTGTGATAGACCACCCATTCTCATTTCAGTGTAGTCCAGCCAATACATTGTGAGCATGTGATATAATTATTCCCAGCCCTCCATATAATTACATTCTAGCTACACACCCCCGGTTTGAATTGGGATTATATATTATATCCTTTGTTTACAATTTCATCAAACATGAATGTTGCCAATTCTTATGGACTATACTTATAAGAGATATTTCAAATTAGCTAAATTACCATCTTAAAAAAAAGGTTCAAGCCTTGAAAGAAAGTCATTCAGCAGTCATTTTCACTGGTATACTTCAAAATACCTGAAATTACTGCCCATAGCTTTGGGACCTATTATATACTTTAATCAGCTTTCAACGGACTATAACACTGAATGAGGAAGTGTAACAATTTCTGTTTAATGGCGCTGCGTTTAGTTTTCAAGCAGTGATTTCCATTTTGATTAAAACCGATAAAAATGTTGCAGTTAACTCTTCCATTGACAAAATTAGGATAAGCACAAAGGACCAGATTCAGACTTGAATTCTTTTCTGTTTTTGGTACAATCAAACCAGTGCTAACCAAATGCTGGTTAGCACTATCTAGTTATCTGTGGGTTCATATTATAACCACTATGTACACCTGTGTGACATGGGGAACTTAAAACTGGCTCTGGAAATAAATCTGCAAGTGAGTGGGATCAGTTATAGGCGGGGCTAACAAAAATGAAAGAACCTTAATAGGAGCAGTGCAAATATATAATGTGAGTGGCAGGGGCGGAACAACCATTTGTGCAGCAGGTGCAGCAGCACCGGGGCCCATGCTGATACAAGGGCCCACAGCCATCATCACCGCACCACTGAAGCTCCCCACCAGGTTACAAGGGGATATCATCAGGGCCACAGCATATTTTTTGCATCTGGGCCCACAACTCTCTAATTCCGCCTCTGGTGGTTGCGGTATTTATAGTCAACTAAGTAGAAGAAAAGTTTATGTAAATGATACAATATACTGTATTAAACATCTTCTGATAAGTATTTCACAATACAATAGAGATTTATCGTGACCGCTATACAGTGTGGATAGCAGCATAGTGACTTTGTAGCAGCCATCCAATACAGAGATCATCCTAGAGACC
Organism: Limnodynastes dumerilii; assembly: GCA_011038615.1. Taxonomy (NCBI): domain Eukaryota; kingdom Metazoa; phylum Chordata; class Amphibia; order Anura; family Limnodynastidae; genus Limnodynastes; species Limnodynastes dumerilii. The sequence goes on along the minus strand of WWET01002906.1, from coordinate 185,747 downwards.
TTCAGTCTATACAGAAAATGGACCCGATCTAGACCTCTGAATGACAGCTCATATACACAAGCTGTATGCATAAGTCAGCTGTCGTTCAGTAACTGTGTATGCCCAGAACCCCTGGGTACAAATCAGAACTCAAAATGTACTGATATTGTTTCCATGCATCCTGCTGTTGTGGATGTGGGGCAGGGCGGGCCATGTGTACTTATCCTCCATGTGTACTTAATATGCACAGTGGGCTGACCTTTCTATGCATATCTGGCAGTAAGGACTGGGTTAACCCTTACATACATTTACCTTGCCGCACGTATAACCTTACATCCAGACAAGATAAGGTAGTGAGGATTCTGTACGCTTAAGTGTCTAGAATTCCGTACGTGAGAGAGAGTGCCCCTTCCACTTACATATGGAACTCGGTAGTGGCCAAACATACAAAACCCTTCCGTACGTTCGCGCTTCACTACTAAGTATGGATCCAGTCCAACATCTTATTGACAACCACCCATTACTGTCAACATCCTAGTTCTCTTCAAACAAAAGAGGGGGTGGTCTGGAAAGGTCAATTCCCCGTAAGTCAATTGGCCAATGTGCCACTTTTTGTGCCCAGTCTGTAATTGTAGAACAAGACATTGCACTAAGCTCTGGTTTTATTTGCTTCTCCATTACCTAGCAAATATTCTTTCAACTTAAGGGGAACAGTCTTGCAAATGGGACTTTATTGTTCATAGAAGGATTGTCCATACTTAATACATTTTCTGACTTACCCATTACAGCCAAGCTGGTAGCATATTTTAATTAAAATGGGAATGGAATGGTTGAAAGACTCTTATCTTAGAACAAGGACTTTGATAACCCCTTTTTCTTTCATTGAGTTGATAGCCTGCGAAAATCAGCACCAACAATATGTACTTTTCTGTAAAAGGGTTTAATTTATTAACTGGAATTTCAGTATATATCAGAGGAAGAAAGGGGGAATGGTTGAAAGACTATTTTCTTAGAACAAGGACTTTGATAACCCCTTTTTCTTTCATTGAGTTGATAGCCTGCGAAAATCAGCACCAACAATATGTACTTTTCTGTAAAAGGGTTTAATTTATTAACTTTATAGGAATTTCAGAACTATAATACTATTCAAAGGAATTCATAGGTTTTAACCATGATTAACTGGTTTAAAATCTCACTGTTAGTAGATGAAAGAAAATTATAAAAAGAATAGAATTCATTAACGTGATTAATCTTAAGTGTAAGGTTATCAGATAGCTCTGTAATTAAATTAACTATATGAAAATAGGCTTTACTGATGTAAATGTATTTATGATTGTATTTTAAGGTAATTTTAAGTAATCCCAATGTTATAATTTTTGACATTGTTGCTTATACTTTATTCATTGTGCATGATTTTGAAATATTCTAAGTGATTTATTCATTAATACTGCTATTATTAATTGTAATTAATTTCATATGCATGATTTGTTGGAGAGTGTCATTCGCAAAATACCTGTGACATTTGTTACATTGATTTGTGATCATTATTCATATTCGATTCAGCGGATGAAAAGAAGTTTTTTGCTTATTCTCAAAACTAAAGTCAAAAAGTAAAATCATTTTTACCAAACGCTGGTGTTCAGTGATTCTGAGTTTTCTTTCGTTGTCTCACTTCTCTGCAATCCACATCTTCCACTAATACGGTCATAGAACCTGTAGCCCTTACTACCCAGGCATCACATATGTAAGTACATTAACTCCCACTATTAAAGTTAAAATACATGACTGCATTATAAATACTAAGTGGCATGAGACTAGATTCCTATTAAATGACCCACCAATCCAGTTGAAAGCACCTGCTATGTCATCTCAAGATCCTATTTCACTGACTACTGCCCGAGGGTCGTCTGCTCACTGATCACACCATGTTCAGCTTTTCATATTGGGGTAAGATCACTGTTCATCTGATGCTTATTAGTTTTATATAACTTAATATATTAGATGATCTATAATACCTGATGTATTCCTAGGTTGTATTGTAGCTTTAAAACTGGTGTGGGTCCCCACCTAGAACGTCCCTATTTCAATAGGGCCGTTTCCTCCCAGCCAGTCCTCCCAGCCACTCCTTTCCCTAATTCTAACCCTAATACTCCTCTCTCATTACCCTGACCCTAACCATCCTTTCCTGGCAGCCTGACCCTAACCCTCCCCTCCTGGCAACCTGACCCTAACCCACCATCTCCCGCAGCCTGACCCCAACCCTCCCTCCCCTGCAGCCTGACCCTAACCCTCCCTCTCCCGCACCCTGGAGAGGTTACTCACCTTTCCCTGTGGTCCGGCGGTAGTGGCACAGCGGCGGCGACGGTATTTCCGAATAGGAATGGTTGAGTATGCCGATCGGCATACTATTCGAAATAGGCACATCTGAAAAGGAACTTTCGGATGTCCCTTTTTCGGAAAGAAGATTTTCTAGCTGACTGACAACATTTTAAAACCCACTAACAAATAGCTGAATCCCAATTTCCTAAAAGGATGAACTTGCTACATGTTTTTCATATTGTATGATATGCTCAAAACTTGCTGACAAATGAAAAAGAGAATTGCAAACATAGAAAGTGCTTATTAGTGGTTCTAAAGGTCAGCAGCTCCTAGATGCAGGCATCAAACAGGGGCAGATGAAACAGAGCCACAGAAATTGTCAGGACGTGAATGCTGCTACAATAACTGTCATTGGTGTTAATTTATAAGATTACCAATGAGCAGACCTTGGCAGAGCAGCGAGAAGCAGGCAAAGGATTAATTGGAACCAGGTAAGCATCTTGTGTGATACTGAGGTGTGCAAGTGTTTTCTTCTACCTCCTCATATATTCTTGCATATTGTGCGAAAGAACCTTGAACCACATATTAACATCTGTGGAGTAATATGCATCTCACAAAGTGGTTAACAGTGTTACAATTTTGTGCATCTGCCATTTTCTAGATGCAGACTCAGTTCTCATTTTGCATTTTACACCATTGCAAGCTTTCTGCATGTCATGTGAATGCTACATATTTTACCACCAAAGATGGACTGGGGGGCAGGGGGCTTGTGATTCCTGGGCTGCCTGTGGCTGGCCAGTCAGAACAGGGACTTATGTCCCCTCTTGGTGCACTCCACAGCCTCACTCTGGCTTTTTTTTAAATTGCGGAACAAGGGCGCTGTGCACTTTAAACAGTTTAAAGTACCCTGGTTCCTCAGCAATTATCGGTGTGATGAGCACCTGAGATTGTTTGTGCACAGTGACAGGTTGTATGGGGAAGTATCATTGTATGGGCAGTGTGACTGAAAGTATGGGCAGTGTGACAGATTGCATGGGTAGCGTGACAGGTTGTGTGCTCAGTGTGACAGAAAATATGGGCAGTGTGACAGAAAATATGGGCAGTGTGACAGAAAGTATTGGCAGTGTAATAGATTGTATGATAAATGTGAGAGGTTGTATGTTCAGTTTGATTGTATTGGCAGAGTGACTGATTGTATGGGCAGTATGACAGGTTGTGTGGGCAGCGTGATGGAGAGGCAGTGTGACTTACTAAATATATTCTGCAACTTATTTAATATGCAACATTAAAAAATTTAATAGGAGAACTTTATTGGCTATTCAAAGACATAGTCAGGGCTCAGGTGTTATGCATTCTTTCATATAACACCATGGGAATGGCAGAATTATAAAATACCTGATGACAGTCCATACAGCTGAAAAAGAACTTTTGGCCCTACTTCGGAAAGACAGCGATCGTAGCGGGGACTCCCACTATATTATCAACTAGGCAAACACATACTTATAGTGATGCATGGTTTTCAGGTAAGTCATTTATGACCTAACACTTGTTTATCCTGAAAACATCACAACACTGCAGATGTCCCGTCGGCTGGCCGGTCTGTGCCTCAGCAACAGGTAAAGCCTCTTCCGACTCATTCAGGGCACAGAATGAACGGGTAACATCCAGGAAAAAGGTTTTAAAATAACTGTAAGTTCAAATTATGCAATAAAGCTTTCCAATGTGTTCCATCCAGTGATATGAATACACCACTGAAGGAAATGGGGCATCTAAAAGCTAAGACTTCTTATTACATGCTGTTTTTTATCTGTTGTCTGGTACGCAGATTTTATTTGTTGCTTCAGTAAAGAGATTGTGTTTGAAACAGTATCACACTATGGTACTGTTGGTCCGAGAAGACTTGTACTTTTTACTTAAACAGTTGGGTCGCACCCTGTATTAATAGGTTTATGTCCACTTTTATAGGACATATAGGTTTATCTCCACAATTATTTGGTGCAGTCAAACTGTTAGTTAGCCGGATACACACACACACAAACACGCGCGCTCCTATCACTGGTATAGTCAGACTAAGCCGGTATTAGCAAGTACAGGGGACTGCTTACTATATTTACTTTGCCGCATGCTTAGCATGACAGATTGTGAATTTGACACCTCTAGTAGTAAAGGGAGGCAGTAAGGACATTTGGATATTGAGAATCACATGCTATGCTAGCATTATAAAAAGAAAACTAAGTTATAACACTACAGAGAGGAAAGTTACAAAACCATGCTGATTTCAGGGAGGGTCAAATTCATTTTATTCTATGCATGCAGGGAGAATACTTTGCTTTTGCTTATTGTACACAATACTTACCAGCTTCACTTTTACACTGTAATTTAGACTTGAGCTGGGAAACATCAACTCTCAACTACAATACTGTTTGCAACAGATGAAATATAACTCCCCCTGAAATCAACATGTTTTTGTCCAGGAGTAACTTTCCTTTCTTAGGGCCAGATTCACAACCCCATAATTTTTAACATACGTGCCTAATTTTACGATTCTAACTATTACAAAAGCGTAGTAACTATTTTACGCTATCTGTGTAGTGTTTCGTTACATAGATTGCGTAGATAGCGTAAAATAGTTACTACACATGCGTAGTAGATAGAATCGTAAAATTAGGCACGTATGTTAAAAATTACGGGGTTGTGAATCCGGTTCTTTATTTTCAAACTCTAAGGGCCTTATTCACTAAACGCGATTTGGCTAAAATCACGTGATTTTGAGCTTCAAAATCACCAAAGGCGATTCACTAAGCTAAAAATCACGTGATTTTAGTAATTTTTTAATCGCGGGTCTGAAAATCGCGGTCCCGACTTTTTTCTATTACAAACATACAATGTTTGTAATTCTCTAAATGCGATTTCACCGAATTGCGGTGAAATCGCATTGAAATCAAAAAACATAAATTCGCATCTCTAGAGATGCGATTTTATGTTTTTGTGCCGATCGCGAGCATTAAAACACATGTCTGCATAACAGACGTGTTTTAGTGCTGAAAAATCCAAAGTGCTGAAAAATCCAAAGTTCTGCATGTCTGCAACGTGCAGGCATGCTGTAGTCATTGAATTACAAGGATCAGCAAAGGTGATCCTTGTAATTCTATGTTTACAGCATGTCTACACATTGCAGACATGCAGAACTGCGTGTAGTGTGTGTTAAAAAAAAAAAAAATTAAACAAATAAATTAACCCTTTAAAAAATCTAATAAAGTGTTACATATGTTAAAAAAAATTATTAAACCTAACTAACATTACCCCCTACGTGTATGCACTTACCTTAGGAGGTCATCTCTCCTAATCTAAGTGTATAAAACAAAGTTGTACATGTGTATAATAATAATAAAAAAATTTTATAACTCACCATTAGCTGTCCGCATCTTGGGAGCCTTCAATTTTCCTTTAACTGAAGTCTTCTTCTTTCTTCTTTCGATGTCTTCTGGGCTGGAGAGGACGATGACGGGTCCTCTCCTTGATCGCGACGAATTCACACTAACCTCCCACCAGTAGGGGGCGCTGGTTACATTATGAAGATGAAAGAAATTAACTGTAGAGCTCAACTGTTAATTTCTTCATCTTCATTATCTTCAATAATGATCAATATGCAAAAGCCAGCAGTCTTTAAATAAATGCGGGATAACCAATTGTATAATCATAATAATACTTTTTTTTATTTACGATAGATCTTCGAGTGGTACCATCAGACATGGTGAATAAACATCTAACATTTGCGACTGAGGTAGCATCAGGCATTTGCAACCTCCCAGGTGTAGTAGTACCGTAAACATCAAAAAAACATCAAAAAAGTGCCATGTGCTAGCACCATAAATATATAAAAAAATATCAAAAAAGTGCCATGTGGTTAAAAACAATGTGAGAGACCCATAGAGGTGGAGTAGAGGCAGCTCAAAGGACCATGGAAAAAATACAAGACACTATACTTGCTACATGGTGTTACTAATGTCAAGCCGTCCAGACCCGCAATAAACTGTCACTGGCAAAGTCCAATATCCCGACAGCCGTTTCGGAGCCTCCTGGCTCCTTTTTCAAAGGAGACAGAGCCAACATCAAGGTCTAAAGGTAAGTACAGAAATAAATCCAGTGAACTTACTTAAATAGGCCTCCAAAGTGGTAGATGCACGCTCCCAGGTCCACTACTGCATCATCCGCGCTATCCAGACCCGCCGCAATGCCTTCACAAGCCCGCCAAAGCGACGTCCTGCCGCGCACTCACAGTGACGTTAATCACTGCGCGCTGCACCGCAGACCGCCTGGCCAGTCACGTGGAACGCATGCGTCGCCCTGGCAACGCCGGATTACAGCAGTAGATACCTGAGGACCATCTAAAAGCAACAATATGTGCACACACAAATATATACTTATAAAAAACAGGACAAACTAAAATCCTCATTTAAACCAACTGGGGCCAGAGAGTTAAAATAATAAATTATCCTAGCTTTATGTTGCAATATTATGGTGTCACGATCACCTCCCCGCCTCAAAGGGGGTACATACAATAAAGGCATGCATTTAAATTCCCTCATGGTGTGTTTGTTGGTGGCAAAATGCCGTGCCACAGGGGGAGTTTTACCGTCAGTAGCATTATACGCTTTTTTAAATTAAGGAACGATGTAATGCCATACGTTCCCTGAGCGTGCGTGTTGTTTTCCCTATGTATACTTTTGCACAGGGACAAAGAATAGCGTAAACAACATACCTGGAATCACAGCTCATTGCATGTCTGACGGAAAAATCTCTCCCTGTGGTCGGGTTGCAAAATGTATTGCCTGTAATGAGAAACTGACAGTTAATACATTTGCCACATTTATATACTCCAGTCTTCTTATGTAGCCAATGGCGTGATACCCCTGGTTTAATGTCTGTGGGCACCAAACTGTCCCTTAAATTACTACTTCTCTTGAAGCACAACAAAGGAGGACTAGAGGCCACTTTACCCAGTTTTTTGTCAGAAGCCAAAATATGCCAATTATTATTCAACGCCTTACGTGTGATAGCAGAAGCAGTAGAAAAAGTCGAACTAAAGATAAGCCTATCCTGGTTATTCCTAACCACTGTCCCTTTAAGTAGCGCATCACTGTCCAGGGTCAAACAGTTATTAATAGCCATAGTGACATCCACCCTCCTATAATTGCGGGCGATAAACCTATCACCCATCTCCCTAAGGGCAATACCATGTTATACGCGGCAATACTCACCTCTCCCGGTCCTCAGATCGCAAGAAAACACTCACCGCATGCTTCTCCCTGCTCTCTGCTCCTGCCGACACGCTGACACTGAAAGTAAACAAAGACCACGTGGTCTTGCCGCCGGAGCTCCGTGCAGACGCGCGTGTATGCGGTATACACTGCAGTCACTTCCCCCAAGCCAGGAAAAGGTCTCTATTGGATGCATGACGGCTGCTAGCCTATCAGGAACTAGCAGCTTCTATTTAAGTTCACTAGTTCCTCTGCATGGTGCCGGTTATAGACTCTGACCTCAGTATCTGTGCCTGCCTTTGATCTCTGTCTTGCTTATTGCTGTTTGCTTGATTACTGTTTGCCCCCTGTTATCCAGCCTTGTTAATTGCCTGCTCTCCTCAGTGTGATCATTCCCCATTCTCCCACCTTGCTGTGTTATTCCTCCTGGCATTTCGGGGTCCTACCAGCTCCAGTCTATCCCCACCATCAGGGGCTCTGGCGAACACCCTGTCCGACATCAAGCTCTACGATCCGGTGAGTTACTCGGTTCTTCTCTCCCTCTCTGGTCACCCTGGTACTCTGTAGAGGTAAAGCCGGGGTACCATGACATACCCAAGGTCTCATGATCCGAGATTATCCTCACTAGTCTGATCATTTGAGAATAGGGCAACCCCGTTTTAAGTAGTCTCGGGTGGAAGCTACCGGCTTCTAACAGTGTGTTTCGGTCTGTCTCTTTTCTAAACAGCGAGGTCTTAAACTGCTCTTGCGACTGAGTTATCTTTACATCCAAAAAATGTATCTCTGTTTTACCAATGTCAGCAGTAAATCTAATAGTGGACTCCAGGTTATTAAGATGCTCAATGAACATCTCTAATTCACCTACAGTGCCTCCCCAAAGCAGAAAGATATCATCTATAAAACGCACATAAAATAATATATGCTTAGAAAATCTCTCATGATGTAAAATATGCTTAGTCTCATATTCATTCATGTACAGGTTCGCATTCGATGGGGCCATATTAGACCCCATCGCAGTTCCCCGTTCCTGAATGAAAAAGGCATTTTGGAACATAAAGAAATTTCTGGTTAGTACAAACTGAACCAGTCTCAAAAAGAATTCTTTACACGGACCTGTAAACTCACTGTTATTAATAGCAGTACTTATAGCCTCAATACCACCTCTATGTGGGATACAAGTATATAAACTTGACACATCCATGGTGACCATAATGGTCCGACCCACTAGATGTTCAACCCCATGGATTAAATTCAAGAAATAGGTGGTGTCTTTCAAGTAACTGGTAGTGTTCTGTACCAAAGGCTGTAAATGGAAGTCCACATACTGCGAAATTGGTTGGCACAGCGAACCCCTCGAGGAGACTATAGGTCTCCCCGGGGGGTTCACTAATGTCTTGTGCACCTTCGCCAACAAATATAAGACGGAGATCTTGGGGTGATCCTGTCGAAGCAATCTACCCGTTTCGTCATTAATTGTTCCGTTATTCACAGCATCTTCAATAATATGGTCAATCTCAGTTTTGAATTTCTCTGTAGGGTCAAATGTCAGTCTGCGATAGCAATCCGCATCATTCAATTGTCGTATAGCCTCCAAGATATATTGCTCCTTATCTAGGACCACAATAGACCCTCCTTTGTCAGCAGGGAAAATACAAATTGTGTCATTAGTCTTCAACTCGTTCAGTGCTGTTTTCTCTTCAATACTCAAATTTGGATAATGGATCTTAGTTTTGTGCCATTGTTGAAAAATATCTCTCCGAACAAGTCGGATAAAAGTATGAATAGAGGCACTAGAGTACGGTGCTTCAAATTTAGATTTAGCCCTTAAAGATTTATGGGTCTGCATGTCTTCGTTCTCAGATCCCAAAAAGTTTTTTAGTTTTAATAGTCGCTGGAATTTATATAACTCCACCTCTATATCAAACCTCGTTGGTCTATGGGTCTCTACAAAAGTTAAGCCTCTCGTTAGAGCCGACATCTCATCATCTGTAAGTGTATATTTCGACAGATTGTACACTATTGTCTCATTGGCTGACTCACTTGCCTGCTTCCACAATCGCTTGTGCTTGCGACCGCCACGTCTTGTGCTCCTATTTTGAGCCGGCTCCGAGTGCCAATGTCCTCGCAAAAAAAAGGCACTCTCTTATTTCTCCGTCCTCCAGTCCTCCAGCTCCATCAGAGTCACTTTGTGAACTCGCTGTGTCTAAGTCAGTGTAGGACCTATTATCCAGATATGTGCCATTGCCGCGGCGTCGTCTATTAAAAGATTTAGAACTAGGGAAGGTGGCTGTCCCCGAAGCCCAGGCATATACTCTGTCTTCTTTGTAAACATCTTTAATAGTGCGATATTTCTTTTTCTTAAACGAGATCAAATCAGTCTCAAACTTATTCAACATATCAGTGAGTTTACCAATCCAGTATACATAAAAATTTGCTTGGACACCGGAATGACCCGACGTTTCAGGTCTATTTATTGTTCAGACCTTTCATCAGGGATACACAACAAGTAATGCATAAGTGTATAGAGTTTAAATAGTTTTACCTTCACCATAGATCACCAGTGTAAAATGTTGCGTGTCCAGCAGCGTCGGCGGTCCGACGGGCCAGTACAGATGACGTGGCAGCGCTGGGCGGGCCGTCCACGGCAGCACGGTCACCTTGGCAACTGAAAAAACAATAACAATGAATAAATATACCGTGAATAAGTTCTTAAAACATGTTAAGAGAACATAGATGCAGAGCCGTTATGCTAAATGTAGTCATGTCCTAAGAAAAATATATATATAACTCCTGAACGGATAAAAATATAGACAAAGCCGAGTCACATAAAGTGCGTGGTTACTAGCAGAGGTATGAGGGCAGACAGGAGAGGGCAGAAAGAACACATGGGTAAAAAATAGATAGCCATCATAGGTAACAAGATAAGTTCAAGTTCTCATTCAGTCTGTGGGGGGCAAGAGTATTCAAGTGGTATATCCAGTATGATTCCCGTTGAAGCAGTTGGTCGGCCTCGATCTCCTTCACGTACAGATGCAGGTATGTGGTCTATTATCTTGTATCGAAGTGTTGAAATCCTGTGTCCAAATTGAGCATAATGCCTTGCTACAGGCTGGTCTATGTCTTTTCCACCGATGTAAGCTAATCCGCATGGACAAGTTATTAAATAGACCACATATGTGGTCAACAGGTAACATGATTGATCTTATACATGCGGTTAGTGCTTGGGTGGGTAAAAGTGGAGCCAGATGTTAAATAGCAGCAGGTCACGCAACTCGCACAGGGAAAGCAACCCTTCTTAGAGTGTGTGACCTTAGGTATAGTGACATCAGAGTGCACGAGATAACTATGAAGATTTCTAGTTATCTTGAAATTATGCTCAATTTAGACACGGGATTGCAACACTTCAATACAAGATAATAGACCACATACCTGCATCTGTACGTGGAGATCGAGGCCGCCAGCTGCTTCAACGGGAATCATACTGGAAATACCACTTGAATACTCTTGCCCCCCACGGACTGAATGAGAACTTGAACTTATCTTGTTACCTATGATGGCTATCTATTTTTTACCCACTCTGAGACCGCACCCCCTCTCAGCTGCAATCCCAGACCTGCTTTAAAACATACATCCAAGATAAAGGCTGACTTTTATTTTATAGATGGAAGATCATGATTAGTAACTGGGTAATGGCTAGAGTGCCAGGCCATGTTTGTTTTTTTATGCAAATTCCCCTTGCCTTGTGCACCTGCTATATAAATTACTTTATAAACTGTAAGCAACTGCACCAATTCTCAAAACTGCGCTGAGGATATACAAAATATCAATGTGGGTGCAACATACGACAATGTTACATTTAATGTTTCTTAGTAAAAAAGTGTTCAGGGAGAGACAACTTTGTTCTTAAACTTCAATGTGTCCAAATCTATCAGAAAGAGAGTTCCAATCCCTTCTTTCTCCTCTTCCTTTCAAATAGTGTAGTATATTCACTTGAACACCGATAGGTATCCTACTTACAATCGTCACCTCTTGATCATTAAGCAGTTTCGTTCAGAAGATCTTGCAGTCCGGTGCTCCCGCTGCAAACCGTCTCTTCACTGGTTCTCCACTCACCGCTTGGCTCCGCCTCTCTCCGTGATCTTCCCTCGGTGCACCCAGGTAAAAGGGGAACAGAAGGAAACAAACAATAGTGCAAGAGCGTTCCGGTATACAGGTTCCACCTGATATGAATCTGCTTACTTGTATATGTCTTTTTTTCAGCTTTTTTGTATATTCTTCCCTCAAAACCCTCAGTGAGGGGAGGGGGGATCTGGTCCTGAATCGATCACCGTATCCTTCCCGTTCACCAAATATATGGGGGAAAAAGAAAAAATACCAATAGTGCAACTCAATCAGCCAAATACCCTGAGCCACTCACGAGATATGCACTCACAGAATCAGCCTCTTAAAATCGCATATACAGAGGATAATAATCTTCATTGAACATCCATTTCTCCATACAGGACGCTGCCCAGCATAATAAATGAATCCACTTTTATTAAAAAAATAAATAAAACACTATAACCACAGGTATCTTCACACTACAGATTACGTTATGAGTGTAATACGGGGTCCGGATACCCGTTCATACAAAATCATAAATAAAAAGTTATCATAAAAAACCTTATACTGTAGGTAAGTACTCAGGTATAGGTTTTACCCTCCCCTCACTGAGGGTTTTGAGGGAAGAATTTATAAAAAAGCTGGAAAAAAAAAAGAATGGCATGAAAATTGAAAGATAACCTGTATGTATACACATATTGGTTATCTTTCAATTATTATGCCATTCATAATATACTGACTGCAACAGATTAACACTACCCCCGTTTCAGATACCAAATTTGAGACAAGAGGGGGAGGAGATCCCAGAGTAGTAGATTAGAGTTACCCCACGGGGACCACATTTTATAAATGTCTGCACCCCTAAATTGAGCGGTTATTCTCTCCATGCTTGCCACACCTACAAGATCACACCTACAAGATCAGCTTCCAGGCATTAGCAATGAGGCATTTTGCTGTAGCCAAAGTATGGGCTGCTAGTTTGCGAAAGGTAGCGTCTTGGGGAGGTTGGGAGGGTACAAGGCTCGCTAGAATAATGTGTACATTATCCCAGAATGGACTTAGTTTGTTGCAAGTCCAGCACATGTGAAGGAACATCCCTGTATCGCCACTCTGGCCCCAGTACCACTGAAGGAAACATAGCTGCTAGCTGTTCAAGTGTAAGATAATACATTTTATATATAATTTTAGTGCAAATACAAGATTTGGTTGTATTTTTCTCCTTGGGCCCATTGTCGTCAGGGAAGGGGTCCAGGTCCTTCTCATGTTTGTCCTGAGGTCCGGGCTTCAAGCAGTCTGGCATAGAGGGTAGATATCATCCATCAACAGAATGGGGCAAACAGACAAAGATTTTCAAATTTAATATAATGGGGACAAAAGACCTTAATATACTTTTAAGTGGCTCAATGTCAGTAACTGATTAAAACGCATTTGAACCCAACTGCTCCATCCTGACGTACGAACATGTGTCACCTTTTTAACTCTCAGTGTGCACTTCTCAGACACTTTATTTATAATGCTTTCACAAACTCATTCGGGAATGGGGTGCTTTACAAGCAAACATATCTGTCATTGGCATTTATCCCAGGTCTGATCCATTCACACGAGAAATACACACTAGGGGCCTGATCCAGACCTATGCTCGTGTGTGGGTATACATAAAAACGGCCATTTGTACTTACTGCACATGCGTGGGCAGATGATATGCTCATGTTACGGTCTGAAAATCTTAACGTATGAGCCTTAATTGTAACCGCTTCGTATTACCGATCATGGGGGCGTGCCTGCCATACGAAAGCCGTAACCACGCACCGAGGATGGGGTGAGGCATTTAAATTGTACAGTATGGGCGTGCTAAGCGTTGTTAATACACATTGAATGTACACACAGCTGCGGGTATGAACACAAAAGATAGGGTAGGGTTTGCCGAGCGTATGGAAGCTAAACTTCCACCTGATGGTGAGAAAAGGGAATCCCTGAGAAGGACTGCATTTCTTGTGGGGGATTCTATTGTTAGGGGTATCCAGCTGGGAACAGGACCCGAAAATAGTAATCAAGTGAAGTGCTTGCCTGGAGCGACAGTTTCACGTGATAAAAAGCGCATTTTAAATATTGTAAAGGCAGTGAGCAAGGAAAGGGAGGTTGATGTCATTATCCATCTTGGGACAAATGACTTAGCCAGTGCTGGAGTTGTGGCTGTCAGAGATGAATTTAGA
>WWET01002906.1:155704-166924 GCA_011038615.1 Limnodynastes dumerilii | reverse complement strand
TAAAAAGATATGGTGCATAAAACTTTACTGCACTACAAATCCTGCCACTATTTTTTTTTCTAAAATGGGAGAGGGCCTATTGTATATCCCCAAAAACAAGGTACTGTAAGAAGGAATGTTAGCAAAAACAAGTGATAGATGAGCCTACCTATCCCAATACTAAATATTAAATGATGGCCCAAAAAAAAAAAAAAAAGCTTAAACTCAAATATAAAATTCAGCACTGCTTTGAGAAAGCACTAAGATCTCACATCTTAGTAGGTAAAAGTTTTACACATGGAACAAGATATGCTCAACAGTGACCAGTGCTTCATCTGCTGGCTTATTTATTTTTGCAATTTACCCGTGCTGCATCTTGTGGCTTAGTTGTATATCATTCTTTTTACACTATGTTTGAGTCTTAAGATTTTTTTTATGTTATTTTAACTTTGTATTAAAATCTGATGAGTAATTACCTGTTTCTGTTATGATTTAATTTTTCGGAAGAAAACATTGTATGAAGAAAATTCGGTATGTTATAATTTGACTACTAAAAGATTTAGAAGGGGTTAAACAGAAGACTGGAGTGGGTTTTTGATATGGAAACTGTTTGCAAGATTGAGGATACATGAAAACCAGTAGTGAGCAGAATTACTATCTTTTTTATTTCTCTGTAAGCTAGAATTTAAATAAATGTTGTGCCATACCTTTGGTCAGGTTTAAAAACAAACTAAAGAGAGTGAGGTATGTATAGTATGGCTGCTATATAAAAAAAAAAAAAAATGTACTAAATATATTTCTAGGCCAACATTAACTGCTCCTTTGTGAAATTGTAAGTGCCCCATTTGTTACCCTTTGTCAACCAATTAAATTAATTGAATTGATAACAATGTTCTATGTTTAAAGGGTCCCAAAGAAATTTTGAAGTCTCTGAGGTTCAGCAAACCAGATGACAGATTTTTATCTAAATGGAGAACAATAATAAATATTGCCTGGAATGCTTGTATTCCACCTACGAGCAAATCAACTCAAAGGGCCTGATCCAGAGCTATGAAATTGCCGTCCGACGGGCGAATGCGTACGTTCGCCCGTGCAAATAAACATACACGCCCCTAACACTCCCATTGTAAAGTACCTGCTTACGGCGGCTATACCCTACACTAGGTACTCCTGTCGGCTGTACGAATTTTCGCACATATTACGCAAAGCATATGGGCTTAGCACGCCCATACTGTACAATTTAAATGGCTATGCCCGCCTCCGTGTAGTAAAACTAGCGCCCAGGCGACCGTCGTACTGAACGCACGCCCCTCGAGCGAACATTTCGCTCACAATACGACCGCTATACAATCATGTCGTCCAGCCGACCGGAAGCTGTCATACTGGGCATGCGCAGTGCGAATTTTCGTACGAAAATACGCAAAAAACGGTCGCTCGCTCGAATTCGGCCAATTTCGTAGCTCTGGATCAGGCCCAAAGTCACAAAACTACAAAGACCAACATACAAGGAATTGTAAGCCTCGAGAACCTGAGGTAACATCAGCTTTCAAGCTTTCATTAAAGAAAACTAATTGGATCATGCAAAGCAAAAAAAGTACTGCTATCCAATAGGAACATAACAGTTTGTTTCTAATTTTCTAAACCATTGATTACCTACCCCCGCCCCCCAACCATATTGGATTAATGTGACGTGGAGTGAAATGTGAACTAATTAACCTTTTTGAAACACATGGGTCCTGTTAACCCAGGTGTGCAACAAAAACAGCATTCCATAATAAGAATATACTAACAGTCTAACATGGGGTAATGTACCAGGATATTTTGATCTGAAGCCAAGACCAATTGGATTATGCAGTAAGACAATAGTCTGAAGCACAAAATCAAAGTCCTTCTCTGAATGGCTCAAAAGAAAATAAAAGATTACACAATCCTTAGCTTGCTGCTGGCTTACAAAGAAGTACACCGCTTTCAATCATTAGCCAGACAGTGAAGTTCACCATCATTCTGGCTGCTAAATGAAAGCTGTATGCTTACCTCTGCAGAGGCGCTGGGGTAGTGACCATTGGCAGCTTTCTGAATTTGTTGCGACACATCTGCCAATGCAACAAATGCCAGTCCAGCTCTGGTTGCAATTGTTCCTCCTTAAGGTGAAACAATTGTTTTTTTGGACAGAATAAATAAAATAAATTATTTTTTTCCACATGGGTGAATATGAGTTAAGTTCTATAACTTGTCTCTAATACAAAGTTTATAAACTGCATTTTGAGTTTCCATATAACTAAAATTATGTAGGAGCTACTATACAAGAAACTTCATTTTCTCAAGCCACTTTGATAGCCAGTAGACATCTATTAGAAACACGTGTTCTAGAAGTTACATGTATGGCCAGGGGGAAAATTCTCAGATTGGTAACATAGCAATATCAATACACAATTATTTCTGATATTCTCCTAGCTTCTCCTAACAAAACAAGTATTTCCAAAGACTGATGAAACAACTATTTTTTTTTTTTTTTTTTTTATAAACTCCCAGATTATAATTTTTGTCTTCAGAAATTCTGGGAACGCTCTTACATTATGTAGAAAAAAAACCTAAATTTATTCTTACATATAAAAAAAACCTTGAACATTTAGCTGAAATTATATACAGAATAATCCTGAGGTGGCACTGTCCAGGTTTATGGAGCATTCTCCCAACCTTGAATTCAGGCCCTAAAAAAAAAAAAAAAGTGAAAAAAAAAGTATGATGCTAGGGACTAGCAAAATATGAAACAGAAATGTATACCTACCTATGTAGAATTTAAAAGCTGGTTTTGAATATTGGTGTATACAGTGTTGAATATCTCATCCTTTGATTGAAGGCCATCTATGGACACTAAGACAGACAATCATGGAATAAGACTATTAAAAAGGATTGTGCAGCACCAAGTAAAAAATATTATTGAGATCTTTGCTCGACACAAACAGTTAAAGAATTTAAAGAAAAAGGTTGTTAATTAAGGAGCATTGCATTATTCTCAAAAGCTTGACTAAAGTACATAGCACATAAAGCCACAAAAAAATTCAAGAGCATATCAGGACAGTAACATACCTACACTCACAGCACTTTCTTCCATCTCTTTTCTGTGTTTTAGATACATTGGCCAGACATGGCCATCAAATAATCCTGGTGGGTCTGGCACAGTGTAGTTCCGCCCACTGTAAGATATATTTAACTATGTTAAAGCAAAGAAAGCTTTATACATGTATTCAAAGTAGAAACACTAAACATCCATTCAACTCCCCTTCTATGCAATATAACAAGGATGTATACTGCCCATGACAAAGTCTTATGTCTAATTCACATTTTAAAAGGCATACCATCATACACTTTCAAGTAGAAGCACAAGCTGTTATTACCTGTTTACTGTATTACTGGAAATAGAATATACAATGATAATTCTAGGCTAGGACAAGGTACCCTTAAAGAGGTACAGCTACAGTAGTCTTAAAGATTTTTTTCTCTTTAGTAGTTTTAGTGTTGCCTTACCTAAGGACTAGGGCCATTGCAGAGTATCTGACAGACTGTCCTCCTTACAACCCACGTTAAATACTTTGCCTTTATAAAATACACACTCAGAAAAACCCATGAAGTGGCATACAATCTGCTTTGATTATGCATTCTAATCCAAAGGTATTCCAAAAGTTTTTGCAATATTGGGCCGTATTCACAGATGCGTATGTATAAAGTATGCAATAAAACGCACCTACGTTGCAAGGCAACACCTATGACCCCCCTCGCTCAAACGGGTTTTCGGTGACTTCTGCCTCCATAGGGCACCCTTAAGTCTATGTGTGTACTTACACGTGTATCTTACTTAGGTACTTGCATATTTATATAACCACACCCTCAAATTCCCATTTAAATGCTCTCCCCCGCCCACTCCGGATAATAACCATGTCCCTCCATACATATGTACCTAAGTGCTATTCACAAATCCATGTCGAAAGTACTTATGTGCTACATAATGTGCATGGAAAAAGTTACTATACATGCACAGTTCATCCAAACATAAAAATATGCAAGCAGCCACACGCAAAATCAGATCTGTGAATACAGTCCATTATCATTGAGCAAAAAGTCCCTCTGCAAAAGGCTGTAACAGGAAAACAACAGAAAGTGGAAAGCTCAAGGTACCTTAAGCAGTAAAGAAACCATTGCAAAAACAGTGAAGAGGTAAAGGTGAATAGGTAACAATCAGAATAGACAACAGTATATACAAACCTGCGTCTCATCTTACACTCGTCGTATGGAATGGTTAAGTAGTAACGTTCTGTACATAAATTTGCCAATGACCTGTAGGGCAAAAAACCCCACAAACTTTAAATGCCAAACTGTTAAATAAGTACTTCTAGGCAATATTTATTTTACTGCAAATTAGAATTCCTAACTGCTTACCACTAAAACAATATAAAAAATGTCAAACACATTTTATTTGGGGAGGAAAGGTGTTTAGTAATTTCTTTATAAGTCAAGTTTTATGTGAAAGCAGTAATCTGTAAGAAGCTTAGCACATTTAAGTGTTGTCTTGTCTCAGGGTACTGAAAATTAAACAATTTTTGCCATCTTATTAACAAATGAATCAATAGTAATTAATATAATTTTTATTATTTTAATAGCATTTAGAGCCGGATCCAGACCTGCGCCCTCTAGATGTTACGCTAGGGTTACGATAGTAACTCTAGTGTAGCAACATTCATATGGAACTATGTTTCATACGACCCATTTGTGCACAAATGGGCTGTGCTTTCCCTCTGCTCGCTAAAGTGGGCGGGGGGAAGCATGCAAAATGTAGTGAGGGAGGGGGCTCCCATACTTGTGGGGATAAGTGATCGTACGGACCGCTGATCCGCACGATTGCTTTAAGGTAGCCGCACGAGAGAGGGGAGTGACAGAGGGTGTGCACTCCCCTCTCTCTCTCTCAGACGGACAGACCCCTGCACATTCGGAAAGCGTTCGGGGATCTGGATCTGGCCCTTATTTATACCTACATGTGTCAAGTTCTTTACTAGAGAACATATGAAATCATATATGAATTTACTTGTGGTTGTAAAGCAAGAATCCTTCTAAAATCAATATCTGAACATCTTCTTCCGATTTTGCAGAGAAAGAAAATCCATGTGACCAGGCAAACTTTACAGGATTTTCTACCCAGGCTGCCACTGTATCCACCATTGCTTCCATATCTATTGAAGTGATCACTGTAGGGTTAAGTGAACTACAGTTAAAAGACAGGAAATAGTATCAAACAATAGATTTAAAAATAAATTAAAAAAAAAGATAAAATTGGTACTTATGATATACAATTCTGCTTCCTACAGCGAACACAGTTCTTACCATCCCATTGCTTAAAGCCATCTTCGCCAACTTCTATCTGATCAGGTGGCTGAAACATAGTGAGCAATAAAAAAATGCTGCACAATAACGCAGCACATGCACAGAAAGAAGAACAAGTAGTGAAATAGTGTGCCTCCAAATGTTCTGTTTACCCTATTACTTGATAGGAGGAAGGGGCAGATTAAGAGGTCTGCAGCTTCAGTCATTGCACACAGGACAAGGTACTAAAGCTGTAAAGATCACAGTAGAAGATCCCTAGTGAGGATCACCAATCGGTTAAGAATTAATTAGTACCAGTACAACATGTCTAGATTGGCATGAAACTTTTTTTTTATTTCACCCCATTTTTATTTAAAGATAGATATGTATTTACAGGGCTATATAGTTTAATATAGTACAAACCATCTTTCAGCAAAAGGTGGTTGGTTATAATAAATAAAATGATTACCTTGAAAAAGTCATCCTGGTGAACCACACAGCAATTCGGCAGGACTCCTAGCAGCCTTTTCGTCAGAGTTGTCTTTCCACCATTTGTAACGCTGAATAAGAAAAGTGATCAGGTATAGCGTTCAATAGAAGTTTCGGGCGGTAAATAAGCACATCGTGTTATGCACAACACAGCATAAACATGAATAAATAAACTGCAAAGGACAAAATGTTCAAGGATATAAAATATTATTTCTGGAAAAACACTTCTCAATAAAGACTCAAATACTAAAGCAACTATTGAAATAGTAATCATGAAACCAAAATAAACAAAGGCAATCTTACCCTCCTATTCCGATAATGAGCTGCCGCATGATGCCTACTCCACAAACCAACTCCACAATTGCTATTACTATTTCATTGACAAAA
Organism: Limnodynastes dumerilii; assembly: GCA_011038615.1. Lineage (NCBI taxonomy): Eukaryota > Metazoa > Chordata > Amphibia > Anura > Limnodynastidae > Limnodynastes > Limnodynastes dumerilii. The sequence continues at coordinate 160,714 of WWET01002906.1, read as the reverse complement.
ATTCATCCGGGCTGCCTGTATTTATACTACCAGTCTACCAACGTCATACACACAAGAAAACGTGATATCCAATTAGAGGAGGAAAGTGTCGGAGTAGTGTACGCAGGCGCGGAGTATTTGCCACCTGTCCTTGAAATATCAGTCATGCGGTGGGTATTAATAGCACTGGCAAGCCTCTTGCCTAAATTAGTCATGTCTGAAGGCCGAAAATGTCATGCATTTTTCTGTCATCGGTGGTTAGCTAAATGTAAGAAAGTGCAGTTAAAGAACGATTAATCCTAACATTTTTTTTTAAACACATTTTTTATAAAAAGGTGATTATAATTAAAGTGTACAATAAAGATCTAAATGCAATTCTTAATCCAACAAAAAAAAACCCTGAAGGTTACAAAATTGCAATTTATCCCAAATAAAAGCACGAACTGCTAAATGGGAGGAAAACTCGCGTACGCACGCGGCACTCGGCCCTTGCACTTGCTGGATTTTTATTGCAAAACAATACAATACAATGATATACTTTAAAAAGTTTAAATATAATTTTTTTCCCATATGATGCAAATACTTTAGATATAGGGTTTTATTTTTTTTATTTTAGCTTTATGTGTAATATAAATCTAAGGTACAGGTAGACAACTTATTATGGGTGGGTTTGGGGGCGTGGTCCCTGCAGCAGCAGGTCTCATAGCACAGAATGGCTCCCATAGGAATGAATGGCTCTCATAGGAATGAATGGCTCTCATAGGAATCAATGGCCCCATAGGAAAGAATGGGGTGGAACTTTTCGGCTGCCCCGCACCCCCTGGGAGGCGACCCTGACGCTCCCGCGTCATTTTTGCTCCATCCTGGGGTTGGCCGAATGGGTCCTTGCCCCTTCCACTCCCGTGCCCCCCTCCCCCGACATGCCTTTTAGCCCTTTCCATAGAAAACAATGTGTTGAAACTTTTCGGCTACCCCACGCCCCGTAGGAGGCGACCCTGACGCCCCCTTGTCATTTTGGCTCCGTCGTGCTAAAATAAGGGTGATAATTGGATTGTTAAGTTTAGTTTAAAATGACCCTAACTAGCAGTATTGATGTTCTTGTTTTCATTTGTATTAGATCCAAAGTCTGGCATTTGTAAGATAACAAAGGGTTTATGGATGGAATTCAGACTACTGATAACTCTGCACTCAGCTTTCCGTGCGGACAAGGGACCATAGTTGCCAAGTCCGCTTATAACAAGCGGAATTGGGCTTGTATTTTTCCTGAGTCGCGGCTTTTTTTTGCTGGCCGCGGGTTGCGGTTTTTGGGCTTATTTTTTTTTTTTCTTTCTATTTGAAGGTGTTGGCAGAGCAGCGGGGGAGAAGATAAAGGCCAGGTAAAGTATATAAGGTGTGAATGGGAGGCAGGGTAGGTAATAAGGGGTTAATATGTTGTAAATAGAGTGTGAATGAGGTGTGAATGCATACAATAGAATATATATATATATATATATCTATATCTATATATATATATATATATATATATATACATATATATATCTCATATATATATATATATATATATATATATATATATATATATATATATATATATATATATATATATATATATATATATATATATATATATATATATATATATATATATATATATATATATATATATATATATATATATATATATATATATATATATATATATATATATATATATATATATATATATATATATATATATATATATATATATATATATATATATATACACACACATATATATATATATAAAAAGTCAGTAAACACAGCACTCCAAGTACAAAACAGCTGCTCTGGGTGCTATCCCCATAGATAATATATACATATGGAGGTAGAGAGAGATGCACACCAGAGACTTCAATATTAAAGTTTTAAGCTCTATTTAATGTAAGCTATCAGCGTTACATCAGGGTGATAGTACCGGCAAGAAATCCAACTTTTCAATCTCCACGTGGGAGATTGTCATCAGGGCACCAGTAGAGAGAACAAAAGTGAGGCACCAAGTGAAAGAACACAGATATATAAGAAGAAAAGGGCGCAAAGCCCACTTACCACCTCCACACGATACCAGCTGTGCAGCCGAAACCCGAAAGCCGCCCGACAGCAGGCTTATCAGAGATGAGTCATAGAAGAGATAGTCATGACTCATCGTGTCCGGAGGCTCGCGCATCACTATGGAAACGGGAGACGCTACGCTCCCCGTGTGTGTTACGCGTCCGTGCAATGGTGGTGGGGCTGCAATAGGAGATAAGGGGAGCAGAAATGAAGTAAATACACACAGAGAAGTATGCAACAGACAAAAGGAATCACGGGGAAAGAGCAGTGATAAAAATAAAAAAAAACACCATACCATAATAAATAAAGAGTACAGAGAAGCAATCTTAACAAAGAATTCAGCAGAAAAATAAACAATATAAGAATGGGTAAAGAATATACAGCTGGAGAAAATCAATAGGAGACAATAAATCCGGAATAATCAATCCCAGAACCCTTTAAACAGAAATAGATATCACACAGCGGAGCCCAAACATAAATGTGTGAATATATATGGAAAAGGAAAAGAGCAAAGAGGCTGAATAAGGTTGAAAAGAAAAAGAGTAATTATAAAAAGCAGTTCAGGGGATAGAGTTCATTGAGGCCTTTAGGTTAAAGTGTATCCAAGGTGTGGATCCAATATGATTCTCGCTGAGCAAGGGTCCTGCCACGATCACCCCGTCTGAGATGGGAACATGCTCCAGACCTTTGTATCGCAAGTCTGTAATCGTGTGGCTATGGGAGGCAAAATGTCGTGCCACTGGTTGATCTACTTCTTTTCCCTGTAAGATGAGTCTGATAGCTGAACGGATGGGCCATCCTCTCCTTCAGCATCCGGATCGTCTTGCCTATGTATAACAATCCGCAAGGACATTTGATTTGGTAAATTACAAATGAGGTAGTGCAGGTGATCACCTGCCTGATGGGATACCTTTTCCCAGATCTGGGATGTGCAAAGTCTCCGCCAGGTTCTAAGAACTTGCAGGTGGCGCATCCGAGGCATTTATAACACCCCGGTTTCTTACTCAAGAAGGTCCCTGTTGAGGGTGAATCTTTGGTGGAGACTTGGTTCTTGCATAATATGTCCTAAATATTCCTGGACCTGGTATAGCTGTGCAGAATAGAATTGTCTTTCAGTGCTGTTAGTGTTTTGTCCGTGGTGACAATAGGCCATAACGAACGGGTCGCCCTTCTCATAAATGAGCTCAGGTGAGAGTACTGGGTCACCCATGGTACCTTGTTTTTCAATTCGGTTCTCACGTGGCTGAAGAATCTGAATTCTGGGCACAGCTTTAGCCTTAAGAAGGGATTCTTCAAGAGCCTCCAGATGGTATCACAAGAAATTTGTAATCCTATGTACTATCGACATAGTCAGTCTATATACCAATATACCCCACGACAAGGTACTCATAGCCCCTGCAGAATTTATTTGTAATAACTCACCGGTTGAGCTGGTTACTGATCTTCTAAAAATGATTCTTACCAATAACTATTTCATCTTTGATGACAAGTTTTACCTCCAGCTACGTGGTTGTGCCATGGGATCTAATGTGGCACCCACGTATGCCAACATCTAAATGTTCACCAAGGATAGGACCTTCTTTCTGGACCAGCCGGACATCAAAACCCATATCATCTATTATACAAGATATATCGACGATATTTTCCTCATTTGGACTGGCACCCGTGAATTTCTACTGACTACCCTGACCCAGATCAATTTGAGAGAGGACTCCATCAAAATTACATATGAACTGAGTGATACCCAGATACATTATATGGACATTCTAGTGACCAGAGAGGGTAACTCCTTAAGCACGACTCTATACAGCAAGCCCACTGACAGGAATACTCTCCTGCACTCCAGCAGTTTTCATCTGCCAGCCCTCACCAAAGGCCTTCCTTTTTCACAATTCCTACGGGTGATCCGTGCCAACAACAATACAGATGCTTCTTAAGGCTAAAGCTGTGCCCAGAATTCAGATTCTTCAGCCACGTAAGAGAACCGAATTGAAAAACCAGGTACCATGGGTGACCCAGTACTCTCACCTGAGCTCATTTATGAGAAGGGCGACCCGTTCATTATGGCTTATTGTCACCACGGACAAAACACTAACAGCCCTGAAAGACAATTCTATTCTGCACAGCTATACCAGGTCCAGGAATATTAAGGACATATTATGCAAGAACCAAGTCTCCACCAAAGATTCACCCCCAACAGGGACCTTCTTGAGTAAGAAACCGGGGTGTTATAAATGGCTCGGATGCGCCACCTGCAAGTTCTTAGAACCTGGCGGAGACTTTGCACATCCCAGATCTGGGAAAAGGTATCCCATCAGGCAGGTGATCACCTGCACTACCTCATTTGTAATTTACCAAATCAAATGTCCTTGCGGATTGTTATACATAGGCAAGATGATCCGGATGCTGAAGGAGAGGATGGCCCATCCGTTCAGCTATCAGACTCATCTTACAGGGAAAAGAAGTAGATCAACCAGTGACACGACATTTTGCCTCCCATAGCCACACGATTACAGACTTGCGATACAAAGGTCTGGAGCATGTTCCCATCTCAGACGGGGTGATTGTGGCAGGACCCTTGCTCAGCGAGAATCATATTGGATCCACACCTTGGATACACTTCAACCTAAAGGCCTCAATGAACTCTATCCCCTGAACTGCTTTTTATAATTACTCTTTTTCTTTTCAACCTTATTCAGCCTCTTTGCTCTTTTCCTTTTCCATATATATTCACACATTTATGTTTGGGCTCCGCTGTGTGATGTCTATTTCTGTTTAAAGGGTTCTGGGATTTATTATTCCGGATTTATTGTCTCCTATTGATTTTCTCCAGCTGTATATCCTTTACCCATTCTTATATTGTTTATTTTTCTGCTGATTTTTTTGTTAAGATTGCTTCTCTGTACTCTTTAGTTATTTTGGTATGTTTTTTTTATTTTT
>WWET01002906.1:134394-154683 GCA_011038615.1 Limnodynastes dumerilii | reverse complement strand
ATAGATGTGTGTGTGTGTATATATATATATATATATATATATATATATAATGTTGGGCTTGTTTTTGGGCTTTTTCGGATTGGTTTGGGCTTGTTTTTAATGTCTCGGTTGCTTGTTTTATGGCAACACTGCAAGGGGGCCTCTTTCCTCACTCGCATAAAACTTCTGTGCCATCACTTAAAATGGGGACAGCGCAGAAGACTGGATAGTATGGATGGGCATTAAAATGCCCTCACTGTGCTATAAACATACATCCTCTCTCCCATTAGCGTAAATAACACCCAGATCCCACACCATCTGCATCCAGTCTTATGGTTTGAGTTGAAGTTAGTAATCATGTATCATAAATACTGAATACCCTGTCCTCAACGATAAAAATACCGATAATAGGTATAAAGGGCCCTGAACCTCAAAACCAGAGGAGGGAACAGGGTGTGTGATATCGGGACAGAGTCACTCTCACCTATGGCGATTACATGTTTCTTTTTCAAGGTGCTGACTGGGGGATAGTGGTCTACAAATTGAAATGCTCTAATACGTTAATGAATGGATAGTAGTAAAAATTCCTTCAGGTTTAAAATGATATATTTTCAGACTGCCAAATCTCTTATCTTCAGTAAGAGCAAAGCAAATAAATACTCCCCTGTATACAATCTATGAATGCTGAAACTAGGGGGTATAAGAGGTATGTAGCATTAATAGGAAATGGCAGCTATTTACTTATGTGGTTAGAAATCCTAGTGTTTCAAGACATGTAAAATTTGTATATAAAGGGGGTCACACTGTGTAATACAGCTCTTATATTCCTATTTCAGACAACATAAGCAAGATAAAAGACGTATGAAATGTATAATGATTCCAGATATAAAGTATCAATGAAGATAGAAACAAAGTTTCTATTAAGTACTATGTATCACAAATATATACTCAAATAAGTATCTGGATTATTGTAACCATGTGATAGAAGAGAGACAAGCAGGATAAATAAAAAAAAACAATAGTGATGTCTACTGTCAATCAAAATTGCATTCCCATTAGAGCAGTGCTAATATGAGACCAGGAACGATCTTATAGTAATGATAATATAATAAATTATCAAAATACTTCCAGGGGTGTCCAATTCCCCCTTACTAAGCAAAATATATTATTTATTGCACCTATAATGAATATAAACCACATGAATTGGTTGTATATATGCACATAAAATAATTGATGTATTTATTTCTCGCACCTGCATTATATATTTATTTGTATGTATTCACATATATTTTTAATAACTGCATTATTTCATATATTTTGGCTCTTTTAACTATGTTTCCCTTTAACTTTTGTGGCACCAGAAATAAGAAATGTTTTTGATAATATCAGTTTTGGACTGATATTTCCATTTTCAACTCACATTCTCCTACTTTACACTTATTATTTTATTATTTTATGGGATTTTGAGGGGAAGGTAACCTTTTTGCAATATTAATAAAATCATTAAATTTAATTTATCTCAATAAACGGTTTGGATTGAAACAATTTATCAGTAGGTTTTGCACAGTTTTTCACTTTGCAAAAATAAAAATATAAATAGCAATAAAAATATAAAGCATAAATAATTTACTTTGAGAAGAGTCACAGTGCATTCCGAGACCATGTTGTTTTGCTGCCAACAGGAACAAGAAGTCACATGGCCACAGACAGAAGCATGAGTACCCACGGCGACTGACAGGAGCACAGGAACATGAAATTACTTGCGATTGCTTGGTAAAAGTTTGCTGTTGGCGGCTGCGGGCACATGCCACCCTGCCCCGACCCAGCCCACTACTAATAATCAACCTGGAAATCTCAATCTCAATCCTGTATGGTATTTTGGCAATGTGTCATTTATCCACACTAACTTTTCCCCTCATAGTTTGTTCTGAGGTTTTATGAAGGGAGGATACCCTGTTTTTGAAGTCCCCTTTCTTACCCCTTCTTCTTACCCATGAACCATTTTTATTAGTACGTTAAAGAAGAAATATGACTGCCAGTTCCGCACTAGGGGCTGTATTCAGAGATCTGTTTTCTAGGGGAGTTCTGTGCGTATTTTTAGGATCGGATCAACAGTGCATGTGTAGTAACTTTATTTACGTAGTTTGCTCCGGCCGTGCGTATAATTGCATACATTAAAAAAACCAGATCCTGAATATGGCCTTAGGAGTGGAATTTTCCTGTTTTGTAGCCTGGTCCAATATGGTTTTACAGAAAAAGTAAACAAGGAGGAGCTTGCAATATTAAGTGACACAGTTATACCGCGTTCACATTACCACTGCCTAAAAAGCTGGCTTTTTAGGCAGTGGGCAGAATTTTGCAAATTTCATAGTTGTGCGTTCAGACTGAGCTGAAAGCACCGGCTTTTTAAAAAAATTTTTTTTTTAAATAGCCGGCTTTTTGGCTCAATCTGAACGCAAAAAGCCGGCTATTGAAAAAGCCGTCAAAAACCCTTCTTTTTAGCCGGGTCTAAGACCCGGCTAGAGAGACCCGGGGTTTGCGTTCAGATTGCCAAAAAAAGCCGGGGTTTTCATGAAACCCGGCAATTTCATGAAAACCCCAGCTTTTAGGTGGTAATGTGAACGGGGTATTAGTGACAATAAAAAATTCTGCTTTTAAACAGTGCAGGAATTTTTTTTTATTAATGTATGCTATACAGAATCACATTGGTACTTATAGTGTGTAACGTCAACTAAATCCCATTGTTGGTGACATAGAATAATTCTGCTTTAAAACAGTGAGAACAGAAATATTTTTTTTTTTTTTTTTACAGTTTTATGTCAGAGCCCTAATACCAAGGACTTTAGTGTAAAGCAGAACTGCAGATTACAACAAGGCACACAAAAAATGATAATGATTATTATATGCCTTTTACACTACAGGACCACCTCCAAACACGCAATAATTCACTGCGCAGCTACTTAACTATTACAGACAACAAAGTTGTTGCTATGCAACTTGTAAAAAACAGAAAGCCCTAATAAGGACTGTTGATTTATATAAGGCAGTGCTGGTCTTAGTCTATTAGGTGCTGTATTAATCTTTAATACAGCACCTAATAGACTAATACAATGTAATAGTACAATGTCTACAAGTATACAGCACACAGCTATAGCTAGCAATTCTTCTCGTTAACTCTCCTATCTGAAATGACTGTCAAATCACGAGAGAGTGCTTTATACAAAATACAAAAACCGCAAGATTCAGTTATGAAAAATGAAGTTTTGCCTCGATTAAAGACCTGAACTTGTCAGGAGGAAACGAGCCCCTTCTCGGTTCAACTCAGAACCCCAAAATTTGGATCTATTGGATTTCTCAAAATCTGAATCGCTCATCTGAATCGCTCATCAAATGTTAGCCATATTGCTGCTCCTCTCATGTGAAGCCTAAGTGCACCCAGTAGAGGGCAGTCAGTTGACATGTGCAGCACTCTGACTTCTCCTATCTTTATAATGGGCCATATTTTGCCAAAATGTAAAAAAATTGTAATTTTCTCTAAAATCTCACCCCTAAAGGCGCACCCCTGTAACATTATATTCCTAATAAAAAAACAGCTAGTGTAAACTAATTACTCTAAATTTTACTAAGGAAAGGACAGCAAGGGTAAGCAATGGACAGACACTAGGGAGAGAAATGGGAGAATGGAGATATAGGTGAGGAGTTGAAGAGGTTTGTAGAGACACAGGTGGGGTAGAGCCTATCCTTGAGACTTATTAGGGCATAACAGGAACTACTATAGGGTATATCAAGGTATATGAAGTACTAACATGAGGAAATATATTAAAAATGCCCACATAAATTACTCTGCAATCTATTTTTAAGCATTTTAAGAAGTACTGTGTGGGCATATGATGGCCAGAACCATAGCTAGAAATTTTTGTGCTTCACCAAAAAGAAAAATGGTACCCCCTACCTTGAATTAATAACCAGTTTAACCTTAATGGTGCCCAACTTTGGCTTCACCCTGGGCGACTGCCTCTATGGCATACCCCTAATTAAGGCCCTGATGGTGGCCTATTTTGGGGGCGTTTTGAAGCTTACTGAGGTCTGTTAAAATGGCATATGCTTATTATTACTATTATTATTATTATTATTATTATTTTATGGAAGTATATAATGATCTCTGAAACCATATGACTGGGCAATGTGGTCTATGGAGTGGTTGCTCACTGGCACTGTCGGTGGTGATTGTGTGATTGTGTGCTTGTGGTTAGTGGTACTGCTCGGGTGCTGTTACCAGCAAATCCTTGGGGTTGGCTAATTAGAGGCTGCCTCCCATGAAAACCTCTTAAGTGATAATAGAGCAAAGAAAGTGCGCTAACCGCGATCCACAGCAAACAAAACACAATGTATTAGGATATAAAAAGGTTTTGATTTTATTCCATGGTAAGCAAAAATGAAAAGAATTAAAAAAAATTAAAAAAATACTAATAAAAAGTGTTTTTTTTATTAATAATAATTAAAATAGATAGAACCGTTCTTATGTAAAAGTTCAGAAGTAGAAATGCATATAAAAGTTCAAAAATTCAAATGCATTTGCACCTGCCCCGATAATGTCTAAGTCCAGGGAACTCCCCTTCTGCAACTTAATTGCAACTGTTAAATCATTTCTACATACAGTATGTATGTTACAAAATATAACATTTAACTAAAAATATATGTCATATATTATATATTTATAACATGTTTTACAGTTTTCAATACAGTATGCAACACTGCTGTTGTTCAGCGTATTTGCCCACATATCCTTTTTGAGCTTTGCTGCTGTGTGCTTGTAAGTTATGTACTGTAATTGGATGCAATCCAAAAGACACCATTGTGTGTGCTTTGGATCGCACTCAACCCGCACTTATGTCAAGCAATATGTAATATACAATATGCAATATGTAATATGCAATATGTAATGATTTGTGCTCAGATCTGGATTGGGCCAAGTTTATTTATTATTTAATTATTAACAGGTTTTTATATAGCGCCATCAGATTACTTAGCGCTTTACAATTTTAACAATCATTATAACAAGACTGGGTGGTAAGAGACAGACTGGGTGGGTAAGAGGACCCTACCACAGGCTTACACTCTATAGGACATTAAGGATTGATACTTAAGGACAAGTGCTTTTTATCACACAATGGACCAGCCAGCATGTAAAGTAAAAGTGCTCTGTATGATCTAGTCACACAGAATTGTTAGTAGCAGTACTGAGGGTAATTGTAGTATGGAAAGTAAAGTTTTCAAGTTGTGTTAATCATTTAACAGAAATGTAAACCGGATAACAATGTCTTTGTAAATGGGGTTGACAATTATTAAGCAGTAGGTTGTGCCAGTTGTCTAAAGAAATGAGTTTTAAGGGAGTGCTTGAACATTTGGAAAGTAGAGGATAGTCTTTTTGGGCGAGGAAGGTTATTCCAGTGAGTGGGTGCAGCACAGTAGAAGTCCTGTAACCGGGAATCAGAGCATTTGTTTAGTGTAGAGGAGAGGAAGAGGTCCTGTGAAGATCTGAGAGAGCGAGCTGGGATATATCTTGAGATGAGTGAGGATATGTATGCAGGTGCAGTGTTAATGCTGGCTTTGTAAGTTAGCAAAAGAATTTTGTATTTGATTATGTAGTATATCGGCATCCAATGTAGAGACTGACAGAGTGGAGAAGCTCTAGAAGAGCAATTTGCAAGCAAAATCAGTATAGCTGCTGCATGCAATATGGATTGTAGGGGGTAGTTTTATAATGTGGTAGTCCAATAAGAATAATATATTATAATAATAATAATAATAATATATAATAATAATACATTATAATAATTACAATAATAATTATAATCAATGTGAGAGATGATTAGTGCATGAATGAGAGTTTTAGCAGTGTCTTGTGTGAGATATTTGCTTATTCTGTGAATGCTTTTTTAAATGTATGTAACGGGATTTAGAAACAGTTTGTATTTTATGACTGTCACTATGATTATGTGTGTGTTGTATGGTGGTTATTAGGTTGCTATGTGTATGGTATGGTGCTCACTAAGATCCAGTATGTATTGTATGCCAGTCACTAGGATTTCGTCTATATTGTATGGTGGTTTCTAGGAATCTGTGTGTATTGTATGGTAGTCACTATGATTCAGTGTATATTATATGGTACTAGTCAAAGGCCCATCAACATGACAGAAAAAAGTATAACATTTTATTACATACTGTGGCTCCTCCTCCCTCATCACACTGTGCCTCCTCCTCGCTCATCACACTGTGCCCCCTCCTCCTTCATCACACTGTGCCCCCTCCTCCCTCATCACACTGTGCCCCCTCCTCCCTCATCACACTGGACCCTTCCTCCTTCATCACACTGTGCCCTCTCCTCCTTCATCACACTGTGCCCCCTCCTCCTTCATCACACTGTGACCCTTCCTCCTTCATCACACTGTGCCCCCTTCTCCCTCATCAAACTGTGCCCACTCCTCCGTCACACTGTGCCCCCACCTCCTTCATCACACTGTGACCCTTCCTCCTTCATCACACTGTGCCCTCTCCTCCTTCATCACACTGTGCCCCCACCTCCTTCATGACACTGTGCCCCCACCTCCTCCGTCTCACCAGCTCCTGCTATCAGCTCTCAGCACCGAATCTCGAGGCTCTCTCTCTGCTGCTGTCACTCTGCTGCTTTGGTTCTTCCTCTGCGGATCTCTCACTCCTTCTCACAGCTTTCACCACTGTCTCACAGCTTAATCATGGTTGCCGACTCTCCTGGAATGTCCGGGAGACTCCCGGAATCCTGGGAGATCTCCCGGACTCCCGGGAGAGGACCCTTTTCTCCCGGAGACAATACAATGTCCGGGAATAGTATTATTCCCGGACACTGTATTGTCACATACACAGTGCCCAGACCGCTGCACCTGGGCACTGTGTATGTGTTGCTATAGAAATACATACACAGTGCCTGGACGCAGCTCCATACACAGTGCCTGGACACAGCGGTCCGGGCACTGTGTATGTGTTGCCATAGCAACACATACACAGAGCCTGGATGCAATGATCCGGGCACTGTGTTTGTGTACCACCGACACTGACACTGCGTGACAGAGGACGTAGGGTGAGGAAGAGGACAAAACAGGAAAGAGACTTATAAAAGCTTTTTGGGGGTTAAAGTATGAGGGGGAGAGGGGGTAATGTGAGGTTATAGTATGTGTGTGTTTGGGGAGGTAATGTTTAATTATAGTATGTGAGGGGGGAGCAATGTAATTATAGGATATGAGGGGGAAAGGGGGTTAATGTGTAATTATAGTATATGAGGGGGAGGGGGCATCATAATCTCTCCTCATACTTCTATATTATCTCCTTTCCTCTCTTCCCCTTCCGTCCCTCTGATTATCTGGATACCTATCTCTTTCTTCCCTTCTGTAATCTGTATTTCTTCTTGGACTCCTATAATCTCATAAAATACATACATTTTTTTTATCCTAACATTATAAATTTATTATAAAATATTTATTATAAAGAAAATGTTATTATATAATATTATATGTTGTGCAAAACTAAAATTTGTATCTTTCTAATAATGGAACATTAAACTATGTAAATTGTTGCTACTACAAATTTTATTTCTAGTTTTACTACTAGTACTAAACAGTTACTAATACTACTATTGCTACTGTTATTACTACTACATTTAATACTACTACTACTGTTGTTATTATTGTTAGTATTATTCTGATTATACCTACTACTAGTTTTACTATTATTGCTATTATTATTTTTATTACTACTTTTACTATAATTATTACTATGGTATTACTAATACAGGAATTATTATTACTACTATTTATATCACTACACCTACTAATTGCTATTACTGTTACTGTTATTAATACTGCTATTATTCCTATTACTATTATACTATTAGTACTATTATTTTTAGAATTACCATTATTTTTGTAATTATTACTTACACTATTTATATTATTATTGGTACTTTTGATATTATTATTATTGTTATTATTCCTAAAATTATAATTGTAACTGTCATTACTATTAATTAGAATTAATAATGATTATTACTACTATTAATAATATTACTGCTGCTATTACTCCAATTACACAGGTCTGCAAAAAAAATTTTTTGGACAGCTGTTTTGGTTTAGTTGACTGATTCTTAAGTTTTTTGGTGCGCTGACTCCAAACATGACAGCCGTTTTGTCCTGGGACGTCAGGTTTTCGAACAAACGGGTGGTCATCGTTTAAAAAATCTCTTAACGCAAATATTTTATTTACATGAAAAATATTAACTCATTTGCACAGGTGACGACAAAATTAACACCACACTCAAGTAGATTGCTTGTGAAATCATCTTTTTTTACACTCTAAACTTCTTTTTGAGCTTTTCCTCTTGTAGGTGGCTTCCGGAAGATCCCTGTACAACATCCAGCAGTAGTAACATTCCATTTCCCTTGATACCTTCTTTCCATTTCTATTATATCTTGATGGAAACGTTCTCCCTGCTCTTCCTGGCATTAAGGGGCAGATATTGAGGCTGGCAACAAGGGGTAGACATGGAGGCTGGCATTAAGGGGCAGATATTGAGGCTGGCAACAAGGGGTAGACATGGAGGCTGGCATTAAGGGGCAGATATTGAGGCTGGCAACAAGGGGTAGACATGGAGGCTGGCATTAAGGGGCAGATATTGAGGCTGGCAACAAGGGGTAGACATGGAGGCTGGCATTAAGGGGCAGATATTGAGGCTGGCAACAAGGGGTAGACATGGAGGCTGGCATTAAGGGGCAGATATTGAGGCTGGCAACAAGGGGTAGACATGGAGGCTGGCATTAAGGGGCAGATATTGAGGCTGGCAACAAGGGGTAGACATGGAGGCTGGCATTAAGGGGCAGATATTGAGGCTGGCAACAAGGGGTAGACATGGAGGCTGGCATTAAGGGGCAGATATTGAGGCTGGCAACAAGGGGTAGACATGGAGGCTGGCATTAAGGGGCAGATATTGAGGCTGGCAACAAGGGGTAGACATGGAGGCTGGCATTAAGGGGCAGATATTGAGGCTGGCAACAAGGGGTAGACATGGAGGCTGGCATTAAGGGGCAGATATTGAGGCTGGCAACAAGGGGTAGACATGGAGGCTGGCATTAAGGGGCAGATATTGAGGCTGGCAACAAGGGGTAGACATGGAGGCTGGCATTAAGGGGCAGATATTGAGGCTGGCAACAAGGGGTAGACATGGAGGCTGGCATTAAGGGGCAGATATTGAGGCTGGCAACAAGGGGTAGACATGGAGGCTGGCATTAAGGGGCAGATATTGAGGCTGGCAACAAGGGGTAGACATGGAGGCTGGCATTAAGGGGCAGATATTGAGGCTGGCAACAAGGGGTAGACATGGAGGCTGGCATTAAGGGGCAGATATTGAGGCTGGCAACAAGGGGTAGACATGGAGGCTGGCATTAAGGGGCAGATATTGAGGCTGGCAACAAGGGGTAGACATGGAGGCTGGCATTAAGGGGCAGATATTGAGGCTGGCAACAAGGGGTAGACATGGAGGCTGGCATTAAGGGGCAGATATTGAGGCTGGCAACAAGGGGTAGACATGGAGGCTGGCATTAAGGGGCAGATATTGAGGCTGGCAACAAGGGGTAGACATGGAGGCTGGCATTAAGGGGCAGATATTGAGGCTGGCAACAAGGGGTAGACATGGAGGCTGGCATTAAGGGGCAGATATTGAGGCTGGCAACAAGGGGTAGACATGGAGGCTGGCATTAAGGGGCAGATATTGAGGCTGGCAACAAGGGGTAGACATGGAGGCTGCCATTAAGGAGAAGTCTGGAGAATACAGGGGAGTATGGGGAAGTCTGGAGAATACAGGGGAGTATGGGGAAGTCTGGAGAATACAGGGTTGTATGGTGGTCCACATACGGTGTGGAGAATACATAAAATCACTCTAATACATACAAAGGCTGTTGTAGATATATAGCATTATTTGAACTTCCAGCAACTAGAAATATTTGGCTTTTAAAATGTGTAAGTGATTACTTTGCAGGACACCCATATACAAGCACTGACGACGAAGGGACCGCCCCCCTGGTGATGCAGGGACCGCCCCCTGGCAACGACCGCACCGCTCCTATGCTTTTTACTTTTCTCCTTGAAATGATTTTTCAAAAGTAGGCAACTATGAGCTTAATCACTGTCAGTCTTCTTTCCTCACCGCCTGCGCCCCCCCCCCCCCCCCAACGTCGTAGGGACCACCCCCAGGTGACACAGGGACCGCTCCTATGCTTTTTACTTTTCTCCTTGAAATGATTTTTCAAAAGTAGGCAACTATGAGCTTAATCACTGTCAGTCTCTGTATCTTTCCTCACCGCTGACTCAGTCCTTTTTCTTTGCCTTCTGTACACACACTGTCCATCCGCTTCCCACTCTCTCTCTCTCTCTCTGTTACCTCAGCTCTCCATCAGCTCACCCGATCACGCCCTTCACCAACTGTCACTTTTCCTCACAACCGAACTTTCTGGAGCTGCCTTGCTACCTAACTTTCCGGAGCTACTAACGCGTCCCTGTCAGTTGGTGGTTGCTAGGTAACCACCCACGCGCTGTCCTCACATGTCTCCCTTGCACCTGCTGCACCAGCCTGAACAGCTCCCATATTTGGGGTAATACAACTGTGCCTCCTTCAACACATACTATGCACTTTTCATCACTTACTGTGCACACTTCATCATAATCTGTACCCCTTCCTTCATCACACGGTGCCTCCTCCTCCCTAATCACAATATGCCTCCTCTTCCTTCATCATACTGTGCCTCCTCTTCCTTCATCATACTGTGCCTCCTCCTCCCTCATCACATTGTACCTCCTCCTCTCTCATCACACTGTGCCTCCTCTTCCTTCATCACCTGTGCCCCCTCCTCCCTCATCACCCAGTGCCTCCTCCTCCCTCATCATACTGTGCCCCCTCTTCCTTAATCACACTGTGCCCCCTCCTCCCTCATCACACTGTGTCCCCCCTCCCTTATCACACTATACACCCTTCTACATCATCACACTGTGCCCCCTCTCCCCTCATCACACTGTGCCTCCATTTTAGTATTGGAACAGAATTCCTGAATTTCGCCTTTCCACTTCTTAAGAACACTATCAAGGGTCTCTGGGCGGGTGATATCAAAACATATTAGGACAGCGTCAGAATCTGTGCCTCCTCCTCCCTCATCACATTGTGCCTCCTTTTCCTTCATCACACTGTGCCCCTTCCTCCTTTATCACACTGTGCCTCCTCTTCCTTCATCACACTGTGCCCCCTCCTCCCTCATCACACTGTGCCTCCTCCTCCCTCATTATACTATGCCTCATCTTCCTTCATCACACTGTGTCCCCTCCTCTTCATCTGTTGTCCCTCCTCCCTCATCACACTGTGCCCCCTCATTATACTGTGTCTCCTCTTCCTTCATTACACTTGTGCCCCCTAATCATACTGTGGGCTCTATTTAATTACCTTCCTTGTTCCCTGTGAATGAAGCTGCATCAGGCTCGCTTATCATCGCAGCGAGCCTGGAAGCTTTGTTAACAGTATTTACAAATACTCACCCCTCTTGTGAGGTTCTGCGATGAGCCGCCGGGTCCGCGCAGTACTTCACATTCATGCGATGCATGAATGAAGTACTGCACATGCGCAGTAGCTCGCACTCCGGACATAGAAAAATTTCAGTGCCGACATTAGAAACTGCACATGCGCAGTGCTTCTCTTTAGGCACTTTGAAATTTTCCCAAGTCCTGACATGAGAAACACTGTGCATGTGGAGTGCATTCATGCTGGGACCGGACAGCTGCAGTATTTCTATGTATTTCGACGGTCTCCCCATACATACCCCCCCTTTTCCTCCCCCTAATAACAGCTATTATATGGAGGTATATGGGGGACATTGTCAGAATACTTACCACTAACGCCAGTCCGAGCTGCCGTTAGTCTGACGCCGGGAGCGGAGTGTATCACATTAAAATGATCTTTGTAAATAGAGCCCTGTGTCTCCTCTTCCTCTTCATCTGTTGCCCCTCCTCTCCTCTACTTACCTTTTACTTGCCCTTCTTTATACTTTTATCTCCTGTTTTCTTCTTTGTTTTCTCTTTAGCCTTTTCTTTGTTTTGACTCCTTTCTGTGCGCTCCTCACTGTCAGACCGGATGTGATGACGTCACACATGGCTGACAGACTCAGTGAGAAGGGAACAGGAGGAGTGAGGGGGACAATATTGGACTGGGGCATGAAGGGCCCACCAGGGAATACTGTGATGGGGGCCCACCTCATAGTCAATAGGTGTGGTCAAAAAGTCATGGCCAGAGGATGCTTGTACCAATGAAACTTGCAAATAAACTGTGTATCACCTGTTACACCCACAGACTGTTTAACAGCTCAGTGTAAAAAGTGTGTTATATTATAAATTTTCAGTTACAGTGAGTATCCTATTGACATATATACAAGGCAGAGAACATACTACTGATCACCATACAATAAGAACCACTTAAGCTATTGCCATACCATACACATTGCATCCTAGGACCGTATTCAGACTCCTGTGCGTAGTTTTAGATACGTTTCAACTACGCATGCGTATTAACTTTTTGTACGTAGTTGACGTAGACTATTCGCACGGAAGTGCATTATGGACGGACGTATGATAGGCACGTGTGTAAATACGTCCGGATATACAACGCAAATATACGCGCGGGAGATTTTAAGTGAAAATGGGCGGAGCAATGCATTTAAATGAAGGAAAGTGGGCGCGATTATCATGATACGCAAGTACGGAGGACACAGACGCACCGGATGGCACACAGAAAGTCAGAGGTGGTCTATGGAGGCGGAAGTCTACATGAGCACGGATTAGCAAGGGGAGTGACCGGGGTTTTGGTGGGTGTTCCTTGCTACGTGCGTGCGTATATTTGCGGTCGCGTTTGAAAACGGAAGTCTGAATATGGTCCCTAGTTATTGCCATACAATACACTTTGTATCCTAGTTATCACCATATAATACACATTGCATTTTAATGACTGCAATACAACAATAGTTTTATTTTGTCATTAGCAGTGTGGTCTACATATAAATGTTGTTTCTTATATAAAAGGGCATTGGACTATTTGTATTCATATTTGACTTTAAAAACTCAGTAAATGACTACGTAGAAAAAATTTTCTGGAAACGCTACATGCTTAGCAAAATAGCAACATATGTCATATGAACAGGAAAAAACCTAATATAAAAGTAATACTCTCAATATACTCATGTGATATATAGAATAGGAAAAAAGATTTATATTTTACTGTGCTACATTCAATTAATGAAAATGTCTGAAAGTAAAACTATGGGCCGTATTCAGAGAACAGTTTTCGCGGTCCCGTGCGTATTTTTAGGTTCGTTTCAACTGCGCATGTGTAGTAACTTTATTTACGGAGTTAGCAAAAGAAAACGAGTGAGGCAAGTAGGTATGTGGAAGCGGGTCCTCCGGTGCACGCAGACAGGAACCGCACAGCTGTATTCAGACACTCGTTTTCTTTTGCTAAGTATTGCCTCACCTTCCCCCCCTTCTGGTAGATTAGATAGGGAGGGTTTAGAGATACTGCCCGGAAGGGTGAAGAGTGGTCGTGAGACTGCTAGTTTCCATACATTAGGGATAGCATTCTTGCCTGTCATTTCAGTCTAGCTTAGCTCCCCCCCTCTCTTCCCCTCCTTGTTACTCGCAATACTATGTGCTACTTTGTTGCAATTGTTTACATCTGGCTTAATGTGGAACGTATATGACTTTACTCAATATCTTGATGATATGCAAAGATTTTAATATGTTGGATTAAAAATAAAAGTTTTTTTCAGTCATTTAGCAGTTTGTAAAACATTGTTTAAGGTGTTTTGCGCCCCAAGTAACCCTAGCCTGGTATATAAGGCATTGTTTTCTTTTATTGTGATAGATCTCTTTCTGGCTAATTTAGTTTGTTTGTTTTTCATTTTAATGAAGGAGTGTGGGTGTGGTTAGTTAGATACGCACATACGGGACAACTCGACGCACACAAATGCCCACGGAAAGATAAGGCAAGTCCAGGCACTCGTAAGTCACATAAAACCTGTCCGTGTGAGGGGAGTGTCAGGGGTGTTGCCTTGCTGCGTCCGTGCGAATAATTACATACTTTTTTCGTACGGATCTCTGAATACGGCCCTATATGATGAATTAACTAATAAAGCTTAGAGATCTACACATATTAAATATACCTACATCCAGCCTTTCTACCTCACCTTCTGTGTGTTTCTCTACAGCCATCCAATATCCTCCTCCATGTGTGTGGGTCTCCACAGCCATCCAATCTCATCCTTTTTGTATGTGTTTCTCTGCAGTTATCCTTTCCTGCCTTCTTGTGTGTCTCTATAGCCATCCAGTCTCCCCCATCCATGTGTGTGTATCTAGAGCCATACAATTTCTCCTCTCCTTGTGTATGTCTGACCAGCTAGCCTTTATGCCCCCTTCTTATGTGTGTCTTTTTAGCCTTATTGTCCCTTCTTTCTATGTGACCAGTCAGTCTCAATGCCCCTTCTTCTCTGTGACCAGCCAGCCTTATTGTTCCCCTCTTTATTTGTATCCAGTCAGCCTTATTCCCTCCTGTTTTTTCAACCAGCCATATTGCCCTCTTTCTGTGTCCAGCCAGCCTAATTTCTTCTCTATGTGTATCCAGTCAGCCTTATTGTTGCCTCCTATTTGTCCAATCAGCCTTATATCCCCTCCTTCTGTGTCCAGTCAGCTTTATACCCCCTTCTTCTGTATAGCCAACCAGCCTTATTGCCCTTTTCCTTCTGTGTAACCACTCTTTGTGTCCAGCCAGTATTATTGCTACCTCTTTATGTGTGTTTCCATCCATCCTTATTGCCTCCTTCTTCTGTCTCCAGCCAGTCTTATTGTCCCCCTCTTTATTGGGTCCAGTCAGCCTTATTGGCTGCTTCCTCTGTTTGTCCATCCAGCCTTATTGCCTCTTTATGTGTAACCAGTCAGCCTTATTGCCCCCTTCCTTCTGTGTCCAATCAGCCTTACTGCCCTCTTTCTGTGTCCAGTCACCTCTATACCCCCCTTCTGTGTATTCAACCAGCCTTATTGCCCCTTTTTTGTGTCCAACCAGTCTTATTGCCCCCACCTTCTAATTGTATACAACCAATCTTATTGCCTCCTCTTTATGTTTGTCCACCCAGCCTTATTGTCACCTCCTTCTGAGTCTATTCAGCCTTAATGCCTCCTTCTTCTGTTTCCAGCCAACCTTATTGCCCCCTCTTTATTTGTGTCCATCCAACCAGCCTTATTGCCCCTTTCTCCTGTTTCCAACCAGTATTTTTGCCCCCTTTGTGCCCAACCAGCCTTACTGCCACCTCTTTCTGTGTCCAGCCACACTGATTGCCCCTCTTTATTTGTGTCCATTCAGCCTTTTTCTGTTTGTCCAGCCAGCTTTTGTGGCTCTTCCTTCTGTGTCCATTCACCATTATTGCCCCCCCTCTTGGTGTCCATTCAGCCTTACTGCCCCTTCTTTTGTGTCCAGCTAATACTATTGCAACCTTTTGTGTCCATTCTGCCTTATATGTCCAGCTAACACTATTGCCCCTCTTTGTGTCCATCCAGCCTTTGTGCCCCCTCCATGTTCAAATCACTATTGACTCCAACTACTTTCATTAAGAACTGTTTTATAAACTTACCTTTGCTGCCTCTCTTCTGGCTCTGTCCTCCGCTATGCGTGCTCTGCAAATTGTGATGCTCACATGACCTTAGATCACGCTGCATAGCACAAGCAGCTCTGTAGATGCAGGGTGCAGGAGCACTATGTGAATGCTCCGCCCCTTGCAAAAAGGGGTGGAGTTTGCAGGCATCAGGGCCCACCAGGGATTTCCTTGGCTCCCCGGCTGGCCAGTCCGACTCAGATTTTTTTTTTGCTGATCGCAGGTGGCACAACACACAATAAACTAGAATCCTTGCTCACCAGACAGAAGATAGGAGCTTAGGTACACAAGACTAGAACCTTAGTATACAAGATAGCAGGCTGGAACCCAAGCATACAAGATATCAGACTGGAACCCACACTCAGAAAAGAAGAAGGTTAAATATCTCAAGGTATGAGTCAGGAATAACAAAGATCCACAGGTGTGGATAACAAACAGGGCCTCCCTGAGTACTGCAGCATGGAATAAGCAAGAGACAACAGGTATATGAGGAGGATGGGAGCGGGTGAGATAGATATGTAAACATAACACACCGCAGGCAGGGGAGAAGAATCCGATGGACTGACTCGCACTCACACAAACACTATAAGATGGAACACAGTGAAGATGGTAAACACCAGAGCTAACTCACAGAGGAAACACAAGGAGAGATGTAACGCATCAGTACATAAACAAAGGATGAAACCTGTGACCCGGGTCCCGCACACTTTGAGATGACAAACATAGCGCCACAAACACACACACACACACAGTAATAGAGCAAATGGAGAAACAAGCTGCTAACGCCGCACACTGCAGACACACAATGAGACAGATGATAAAGACAGATAGCAAGAGTAACACCAGGAGAACACAGGGCAGAAATCACTACACGATCCAAGGTGGGAGCACAAGGAGAACACAAGGAGAACAGCAGGCAAATACAGGAACACCAGACGCTATAGCTGACAATGAGGCTTTCCGGGTTCAGCTGCAGAACTCAGGCAGACTTAACTGATTAACTAGCAGCTGAGGGAAACCAGGCACATAGAACCCAGTCAGGGAACTTCACACGCTGCTAGGTTTTCTCCTTCAGTATGTAACAGTGTTTTGTGCCAAGGAACAAAGAACAAATTAGCTCTGGTAAACCAGGTTAAAGAAGTTGAACCTTTTTAAAAACCACTGTCCCAGCAAAATTAATCAATAATCATAAAAAAAAAAAAAAAAAAAAAAAATTACAAAAAACAAGTAAAGTTTTAAAGTAATCAGTGAAATATATACAAATTTCACTGCCAGCAAGTAAAGTATTTCTCATATTAGTTACCACTTATTGAATTCTACCAACAAATAAGTAATAAACCTTGGCTAAAAGTAAATATAGCGATTTCAAAAAGACTTTTATGATATAGTATTCTAAATGAAGTGTTGTCACACATTGTTATATTAAACAACAAAGTACAATGTATTAAGATACACTCTGCCACTCTGAGGTTAACCTAAACCTAAAAGGTTCAGCTTCTTTAGCCTAGTTTACCAAAGCTAATTTGTTCTTTGTCCTATGTATATTCAGAATCTTTAGTAACACCGACACAATGTACAATTGACCTGTGCGACTCTTATTGGCTTTAAAACTGTTTTGTGTCAATAAAGTTTGTTTTAATTCACCACATTACTTGCCACAATACTCTAATCACTAACATTTGAGCTTGGCTTGCAACATCTATACAGTCCATTATCATGGAATTAGGCGCTGAGTCTTTCGCAATCTTTTTCTTGGAAAGTTTTGTACTCATACTGTACACCTGCTAATATCACATGTGACACATGAGCCTTCTAATGATTTGAACATAAGTTCAGCATGCAATGTTCTTGATGAAGGAAGATGATCCTTATATGTTTCTGTATAATTAGCAAGAATTTGACTTTGTCTGTTATGGTGACAAGGAGAAATGGAATTACAGCCAGTGCCATCATAGAATCTGCTTGAATATGTGTGCAAAGTTCAGCAATTAAATAACCCAGGCAGGATACATTGACACACCTATAACATTAATACTATTAGTCTGATTACAGCTGTGTGGAATACTAGTTGCAACATCAAATTTTAATTGCGTGTTGGTTGTGAACATCTACAATACTTTCAGCCAGTTTTATTCCTTCACAAGGTTATGGGTTTGATATTGTAATAAACTACTATAGAAAGGGCACACAGGAAATATCAGTAAAGTAATTAGGCAGTCAAAAGCAATGTCCAAAAACTGTTTATGACTGCTGGATATGAGTGGAAAAAGAGGTCAGGTTTCATTTCAATGGCACCGGCATCCCATTAACAATTAAGGCTGCTTAGCAGCCTCAGTAACAAGGTGCATATATAAAGGTGTTCCAGGTTACAGTGAGCTTTTCTACCCAGGAAAGAGATAAGAAGCCTACAGACATATTTAATTGTATATCAAGCTAAGTTTCTGGAATATTTTTTGTGAATGGGGAGGACACCAGGTTAAAAAGTTGATTGTTATAAATTCTGGGCTGATCCAGATACCCGCACACTTTCTGCACGTAAGAGGTCTGTCAGTCCATACAAGAGAGTGGAGTGAACTTCCCCGTCACTCCCCTTTCTCCTGCGGATATTTGTGTGACTTACACTGCTATAGGGCAGCCTTAAGTCACACGGGCTGATCAGCCAGCTGTCAGACTGCTGAGTCACTCAGAAATACCTAAACCCACCCCTACTGTACAATTTTAATGCTTCCCCACACCCACCTTTGTGGGAAGCACAGCCCAATTATCGTAATACCTATCGTACAGACCTTAGTTCCGTATGATAGGAGTTACACGTGTAAAACACACATAACATCTGAAGGGTGCATGCACCCTCCCCTCAAAATACCCCACTTACGTACTTTACGTGACTCTGGATACGGTCCTCTGTTATGCAAAAACAAAAACAATACCATTTTGTAATCTCCTTACAAATTTTAAATAACAAGTAAACAAATACCTCTGACTAAGATCAGCTTTAAATTAAATCTAGATATGTAGATGTATTACTATGTATGACAAGATAGATAGATAGATAGATAGATAGATAGATAGATAGATAGATAGATAGAGATAGATAGATAGATAGATAGATAGATAGATAGATAGATAGATAGATAGATAGATGTAATAAATATATTAAAATAGGGGAATATGAGTTATAATTTTGCATCCGAATTTATTTTATATCTATGGACCGGATCCAGATTTAATATCGTCAGGTGATTTACGCACGCAAGGTGCCCTCCAGATGTTACGCTAGGGTTACTATAGTAATCCTAGCGTTTAAAGAATCGGACGGAACAAAGTTTATTTGCATGCAGATGGGCTGTGCTTCCCTTCCGCCCGCTAAAGCGGGCGGGGGAAGCATGTAAAGTGTACAGTATGGGAGGGGGCTCCCACACTGTAGCGGATCAGCGGTCCGTATGACTGTCGCTGTTAAGGCAGGCTTATGGCAGCGTAAGCTGCCATAAAGCCCGCACTACAGAGGGGAGTGACAGGGGGTGTGCACTCCCCTCTGTCTCGCGTAATTTCAGACCCCCGCGCGCACGGAAAGCATGCGGGGGTCTGGATCCGGTCCCATATTACTATCTTCTGTACACACTGCTACAGTACCCAATCATATTGTGTCAAACTGTCATCAGGGACATATTCAGTTTAACACAATAAACTGAAACATTGGAACTGATTCTGTTTATTTGATTGAAAGACTGCGAGTGCCACAATTGCAGCTTTTTATATGAACAGAGATGGGCATATAGCATTATATACTAAACCAGACAGGAGTGCTATATTCCAGGGACTAAGACCATATATACATATGGACGGGAAAAAATGATGTAACAGGTCCCGATACTGGGAGCTTCCTGACACCGCTAAAGGTAAAAAAAAGGGGACTCACAGGGGGACGGGGGAATGTGTGTGCGTGTGTGTGGTTTTTAAATGTTTTTCCTGCCCCTCATCGTTGGGCATGCGCAGTAGTGTCGCAGCGTGTGGACACTACTGCACATGTGTATAACGGTGAGGAGCATACATTTTTTTTTATATATGTATATAGATAGGTGACCGTGGTGTGGATGCTATTATTGATGATAGGCAACAGTGTGTGTAGTAGGGGTGTAGTTATTGTTGACAGGTAACTGTGGTGGGGTTGCTATTACTGATGATAGGTGACTGTGGTGGGGTGTAGTTATTGTTGACAGGTGACTGTGGTGGGGTGTAGTTATTGTTGACAGGTGACTGTGTTATTATTGATTACAGGTGACTGTGTGTGTGTGGGGGTGTTATTATTGATGACAGGTGACTGTGTGTGTAGTGGGGGTGTTAATATTAATGACAGGTGACCGTGTTATTATTGATTACAGGTGACTGTGTGTGTGTGGGTGTTATTATTGATGACAGGTGACTGTGTTGGGGGTGTTATTGATGACAGGTGGCTGTATTGGGGGTGTTATTATTGATGACAGGTGACGGTGTTGGGGGTGTTATTATTGATGACAGGTGACTGTGTTGGGGGTGTTATTATTGATTACAG
>WWET01002906.1:115911-130419 GCA_011038615.1 Limnodynastes dumerilii | reverse complement strand
GACTACATTAGAGCTTTGAACTCACTCCATTCTTTAGATTTGTGTCCGTGTAAAGAGTCCATAAGATATATCTTCTAAAAATCTTTGGGATTCCCTTGTAAAATCTGATATTATACATTACAGAGAACGTATACAAAAAGCAGGTTGTTTTCGCTGCCCCAATTGAACTATCTGTAGATACATGGACACTGGCACTACATTCATGCATCCTCACACCAATAAGAAATTCAAGATCTGACATCATTTGACTTTTACATCTACTTATGTAATATATATAATAATTTGTCCATGTGGCTTATATTATATAGGTAAAACCAAACACCAGTTTAGGGAACACATGGCCTTACATAGGTCGGCCATCAGGCAAGCCATTGATGACAAGCGAGCAACCTGTTGCTTGGCACTTCGCTGATAATAAACGATAATAAACATCCTCTATCCACATTACAACATAACATTGTTGACCACTACTACAAGTAAAAGCACTTGGATACACTACTTTTGTACAGTATCCCGTTTGGACTAAATTAACAGCTTTTCATGTTTTTTATGATTTAGTTGAGATTTAAGCTGCTGTCATGATTATTTTGTAGTTTGGTCTGCTTAATATGTTTTTGTTATCGCCTTATGGTTTTTGTTTACTGTTTCTGGGTTTTGCCATATACCTAGATTGTAATTTGCTTATTAGCTATTACCACATGTGTTGCTTCCTGGCTGTACTTGCTATTGTCTGCTTTGGTACTCAGACATTACATGTTTTTATTTATCACTTTCTCACATGTGGCTTTCTTTTTACTGTTGGCTAGGTAACGATAAGCGGCTTTTCCTAAGCCTGGGTGCTACCCTGGGAAAACGCGCAACGATGCCTCCATGCTTGGTGATGGAAGGATGTGTATGCTTGTTAGAGGGTAAGTTATATAAACATTTTGTTCATGCTGTCAGAGGCGGAACTAGCAAGTTGTGGGCCAAGGTGCAAAAAATATGCTTTGGCCCTGATGATATCCTAGGTAAGCTGGTGGAGAGTTTCGGTGGTGCGGTGATGACAGCTGTGGGCTCTTGTATCAGCTCTGGCCTGGTGCCACTGCACCAATGGTAGTTCTGCCCCTGCAAGCTGTATTGAATGTTATTGTCCCTGATGACAGTTGAATAAACTGAAATGTTGGACCGGATGCAAATCTCTATTGCATTGATTTAAAATCCTTTGAGTTCCACTCATATACATACACACACATACACTTTAACCCTCAAATTACCCCAGAGGAACGGGAAGTCTCCACTCCTTGCAACGCAATGACATCTTCAGGCAAGTGTCATTACAATGTTGGAAAGAGCTGAGAATTGTTGTGTCTCTGCAGTAAAAGAGAAAAATAACAGTCTGTACCTTGAAGCGAGGGTTATACGACGGTATGACATTCCGTCACTTCTCCCGCTGATTTAATAGAAAAGTTATAAATCTCCATTTACGTCTATTATTTCTATATTTTCTTACCGCCACTTCTAAATTTCCACTTCGACCACTGCTATAACCTATAACTTCCACAGTCACATCAGCTGCTAAGTTTTTTTGCTGAATGTCTGAATGTCTGTTTCAGACCATCAGCAAAAGACATGGCCGTATCTCTTAGCGTCCAGTGCTGATTTTTTTGTCTTAATTCAACCCTGTGGTTTTTTTGTGTTTAAACTGTTTCTATTGGTGAAATAGCAAACTAAAAAAAAGGACTGGAAGGGTATCCTCATGAAGAAAGTGTAGGGGTAGACAGGAGCATTTTGTAGGAATCTAAGGTCTTAAACTCCAGCAAGGGAATCATAATTTACAAAACATTTCATAATTCTGGTCCAGGGTATACTTAATATCGTCAATTGTCATTAAAAAGTCAGTCTTTCTAAACCAAGCTCTAATTGGGGGTAGGCCTTAGGAGCACCAGAGTGTTGTGATGACGGCTTTGGCAGCAGTATTGAGGAGGCTCAAGAGCTTGGAAAGTTAGAGGCAGCCAAGAAACCAGAATAACAGCCATTCTGGGGCCTGTTGACCTAGAATTTCCCCTGACAATTGGATGACTGCAGAACAAATTACTGTCATGACCTCTTATATGAGAACAAGTTAGTTTATAAACCTGGTTAGTCAGCTGGCAAAAAAACCACAGAAGTATTCAGGTATATGTGTATATGATTCTACTTGAGTAAATATTTAAATTCCTGTTTCGTATAAAGGGTTTTTTGCCCCAAAAATAAAATCTCTGAGTGTTTAATTATTCAAGTACACAGTATGAAGCTGGAAAAATGGTCCACTTTATAGCAGAAGACAATATCGGCTTCTGGGGCTGGATTTACTAAAGGGCACGTTAATTCCTGTCAGTGGGTATAAATAGGGCCCCTGTAATGATAGGAGTAATTTGCCAGAGGGACCTAGAAGAGGATGGATCGTGTCCCAGGATCCAGCCAGGAGGAGCAGAAGGTCTGAACCATCTGTGAGCAGGGGCGTAGGAACGAAAATTTTCATAGGGGGGGGCAAAAGGCCAAAGACTACTGAAGCCCCTTTTTCATAAGGTGCTCCAGGCACCATGAGCCAGATCCTGACACCCACGTGCTTTATGTGCACGCATGGGTACCGTAGTTACAAAGCCATAGCGAGAAGTACATGCCCCCTGCAATCCCCGATGTTGGAAGGAAATCTGGACAATTACGTGTCCAGATAGCTACCTTAACTTTTACAACTATGTCTGCGGCCATACAGCCTATCCATAAAGGGGCTTCCCCTGCCCCCTCATTTAAATGGCCATCGTAAATGAAGGGTCAGCCCCTTCTGCATACTTAGTTACATACGTCAGTAGGTATGCAGATGGAACATCTGGCGTGCACATGTTCCGAGACAGGGGAATTAGGTAAATGACTTGCGTAAGTCCCCTGTCGTACATAGGTCAGGGTCTGGCACCATGGCTCTACAATTCTTAAGGCAACAGTTATCTACCCGACGATCTGGCAACAATGAGTCTCCTGCCAACGTTTTAAACCGACCACAGGCCACAATTATTTGCTCTCTCTGTTGCATTGTCGTTCAAATTATAAGAGCAGTCATTGGGAACTATCGCTTCCCAGTCTCCTGTGTCTGCTTATTCTTACTGCAAATTGTGATAGCAAAATAGGTGGGGATTCTAAGAAATAAAGAAAAAGCATTTGAAAGAAGAAAATGTAAACATGAAGACAACTTTATTTTTGGTAAACAGAAGTTGACGAGTTCAAATTAAGATATTATTGCTTCATCCTAATTTTCGCTTCATTCATCCTCATTCACCTTTGTGCAAAAGTTCATGGGGGGGCAAAACACAGTCTTTACCCCCCAAACAAAAATCATGGGGGGTGGGCGGCTGCCCCCTCTGCCCGCCCGATTCCTACACCCCTGTCTGTGAGTATAATACAAAGTATTTATAAAAAAAATGAACTAGAAATCTTTAACATTAAAACAGTGACCATTTACTGTATGTTTATGTATTGCGGTGGACATTATTCATTTATGTGTACTAGGAACATTTAATGTATGTTTATGCGGTGGACATTAATTATGAATTGTTATTAAATTATGTGTATGTGGCAGCATGCCTTTAATTCTTGGCATGCTGCCTCTATGGTACTAAAAAACACAGCATACCCAGCAATACATGGGTATGCTGTGCCTTCTAGTACTATATGCCGCAGCATGCAAAGGGTTTATAGCAAGTGGTTTGTAGTGATCTTTCATTTAGGACAAAATAATAGTATTTGTTGTTTTTTTAAATAATTAAAGCTTGTTTTTTTGTTTTCTTTTACAAAGTGATTGCCGATTTCTAGTAAATCGTCACTCACACCCACCTCTTTATTCTCGCTGGAGTTAGAGGCAATATAACAGAGATTTAACAAATCAATTTATAGTAAATACTGCGATTTGTATGCTCTGCCGTAGAGATTCAATCTACAGCAATTTTGAAAAATCCTAATCTCCGGCAAGTTTATGCTAAATTTACTCCAGCAAGTTTATCAAACATGATTTTAGTAAATCTAACCCAAAGTTGTTGAAATACCCGGGTGTAGAGACAAGTTCAAAGTTTAACATTAAAGGGTATATGGAACAAAAAATTCCCAGAAACATTCACACCTTGTATTCTGTGAATATGAGAGAATTGATCAAAGGGGTGACCACAGAGATCAATGGCAAAAACTTTCCCTTTCCTATTTGGGGAGAGCTAACTTACTCAAGAGGGTTTCCTTTTCCGAAATTAATATATCCCTTGCAAACACTCCCCATATTATTGTCTCCAGCAGACGAAACACATTTATCTAAGACGTTCCATAAATTTATTTGGAACGGTAAACGTCCAAGAATTGGCCTTAATAAATTACAACTAATTCACGCAAGGGGGGGGCATTAACTTCCTGAATCTGACATTATATAGCCAAGCAATTCAGTTAAGATATATACGGGATTGGCTGAATAACACAGCCTACTATATAAATACCCCGATAGAACAGTCATTTTTGATGCCCACAACCCTACCAAACTTTCTACACATGCGGAGAGTAGATATCCCACAAGAAGTAGAAAATAGCCCACTACTAATGACCCCATGGAAAACCTGGCATAATGTACGCTCTAATATGGGACTCCAAAGTTACAAGACATTATGTTTGCTGTTATTGGGGAATCCGGCATTTCAACATGAGGGGCTTTATATCCCTTCACTACATGGAGAGATAGGGGACTTAATAACATAAAATTCCTGATAGATTCTCGTAGACAACAAGTACTATCTAGAGCAATTATATGAGAAAATGATAACATACCCCTTACTTATGATTTTGCGTTATGTCGAGCCACTCAATATGCCACACATGTAGTAAGTGATTTCCTAACAGAGGACTGGATTAATGACCTTGACAGGACATTGGGTAATCCACCAGAAAGCTTATTTCCTCTCAATACAATATGCTTAAAGCCACAATGGATTCACGGCACTCCCAAAACAATTTTATTAAATGGCAACAGATTTTCCCAGATTTAAATTTAGAACAGTTCCTTAAATCGTTTAATTACTCTTGTTCTGTGTTAAATGCGAACACATATAGAGATATGTTTTTCAATATCTTTTATAGAGGTTATATCTCTCCAAATCACTGTCACATAACTGGTATTACAGATACTGATCTATGTCCAAAATGCACCAGGTGCCTTGTTTGTGCATTGCATGTGGGAATGTCCTAGAATTAGGGCTTTATGGGGTCGGGTTCAACTATACATCACAAACCATTTGCTTAACTATGTGCCATTGAACCCAAAATGGGCCATTCTGGGTATGGTGGACCCTACTATCAAAGGTACCAAAGAAAGTAGGCAATTTCTTTTAATATTGTCAGCAGTGGCACGAAAATGCATCTTACATATGTGGATCCAAAAAACCCCACCAAATATGAGGTTGTTTCATAACAAGCTATACTTTGTCTTTTGCATGGAATAGCTTGGGACGTCCTTGCATAAAGAACAACGGACAGAAACATTTTTTCAGCTTTGGGAAATGTATATTGACACATTATTAATCTCTATTAAGACTAACATTCATAAATGTTTTCATAAGGTTAGTTGGTACGAAACAAGAGTACTTCAATCGGACCCACCTATTAATGTTGTATAATATATGTTCCTGGACTTTCAGGACCCTGGTTACCTAGGATGCCCGGGATGGAGAATTACTTTTAAAAAAATGAATAAATTTGTTAATTTTTCTTTTAATATATCTCGATTTGTTATATAAACAAACTGTTCAATATCGAAATGTAACATTACATTGAATTACTTACATATTCTGTTCTGTATCTTGAACTCTAATAAAAAAAAAAAAAAAGGGTATATGGAGAGCAGCAGATTGTAACCCCCTAAACCTATAACATGTTTCAAACTGAGAAAGTTCAAGTAAATGAATTAATGGTGATATATGGGTTTATTGATATTGTCATTTGTAGTACTGCAGGATAAAAGATTTCCATCTTTAAAAGGATAAACAACAGATGCATCCACAGGTAAAAAAAATTGTAGAACTGAAACTCTTGCATTTTATTTAAAAATAGAATAGCAAATTTCGAATAGTAATAGTACTGTTCTCTGAGATATTGATCTGTAATTACATCATATGCTAATTTGACAATCCTCTCTTGTGTTTATGACAACACTACATTATTTTATTGTATACAAAAATGGTAATGCAGCTTTAGCTTTCATAAACACAGTCTAGGCAACTGTCTGCTTTCTCTATACACGAGCTATCGGTGCTCTGATAAGTAAGCTAAAAAAGTCTTCCACTCCTTTTCCTAATTCTAACCCTAACTCTCCCCTCTCACTACCCTAACCCTCCTTTCCTGGCAGCCTGACCCTAGCCCTCGCTTCCTTGCAGCCTGACCCTAACCCACCATCTCCCACAGCCTGACCCTAATTGTCCCTTCCCTGCAGCCTGACTCTAACCTTTCATCTCTCGCAGCCTGACCCTAACCCTCCCTCCCCTGCAGCCTGACCCTAACCCTCCCTACCCCACATGGAGAGGTTACTCACCTTTCCCTCGGTCCAGCAATAGCAGCGGCGGAGGGATATCGGCGGCGGTGGAATTTGCGAATGTGAATGGGTGAAGTATGCCAATCGACATACTCACCCATTCTGAAAAAAAATTAGAATCTGGTAAGTATTCGAAATATGGACATCTGAAAAGGAACTTTTGGATATCCCTATTTCGGAAAATACATGTTCTAACCGGGGACTGCAACTGAGAAAATACTGCTGTTTTCATACTTTTTATTTGCATCCAACTCAAAATAAGGACCCATATATATGTGTATATGTGTTATATTTCTTTAAAACGAGATTAACATTGCTTTATCATGGTTCAGCTTATAAATGAGGAGTACTCACCATAAAAAACATACAAACTAAATGTTTATTTGGTTGTAATGTTCTTTTAACATTAGAATGTATATACAGATATATTTTTGGTAATGTTTCAAAGCTACTCATCAAAGTTATAAAATTAGTACAGACATAGGACCGTGTGTACTTAGGTGACATATGCTATCATAAGTCTGTACGACTGCTGAATCACACGTAACCCCTAAAACCCACCCCTACTGTATCATTTAAATGCTCCCCATCCTGCTCACCTTACAGAGTTTAGGTGGGTGGAGGTCATGCACCACCCTGTTGAAAAGCCAAATTTAGCTGTCGTGTGGGTGTAAGGATCCGGACCATAATCCTATTTATTTAACTGTCTTGATTCAATTCCCAGCCAAATACATTACAGTCACAAAAATAACTGTTTAAAGGTCCACAAATCTAGTACTAGCAGTAAAATATTTATGCATTTTGCATATTATAAAAGTTATTCTAATGCTTGTGGATATTGATAATACTGACTGCAAAGATCCAGTTTACATAGTGGGATGTAATATCCATGAACAATTCCAATATACAAACACTACAGTTCTTGTAACAAAGACCAAATAGAAGGAATGATTGGTAACACAGTAGATTCTGAATATCCACTTATGCCTTAAATGTAATCCTCCAGTAATAGCAGTCTTGTAATTTTCACGTCTCAAATCTTGATGTTCCTTTAATGATCCATATAATGATCCATTAATGATCCAGATAGTTGTGGGGAAAAACAAGAGTCTTTCATGTTCTTCAGAAATAGGTTTAATCATGTGATAGGTGTTGGAATCCCCATGTTACTCACATGCAATACAATTCTAATCTTCCATGATCCAAAAACTTTATATTTTATACATTTTTTTTTACCTATGAAAAGATAATGACTACAGCAGTAAATATGATAAAATATTGTTAACACTAGGAAAAAAAGACGTGCCCATATTATCCTGTGTAATAAAAAAATAAAGGTAAATAAGGGTCGAGCAGAATGGTTTGGAAACAATTCTAATGGTGCACTGATATCTTCATCTTTTCAAAAATTATTTACAAGACAAATCTTCCATTTGTGAAATGCTGGAATGAAGAAAAAAAACAATTATCCTGCAGGTTTAAAGCTACAATTACAGTTTATACAAACTTCATCAGTAATTAGAAATTATACTATTTGGGTAAAAACATTTAACTGAAAACATAAATGTCATACCTTGTGGTTTCCATATTAACTTGCCTTTCTTCGGCTCTGAAATAAAATATAAACAACAATTGGAATTTGAAAATTGCTCAAAAGTTTATGTAAAGTGAATATTAATTTTATGTTTTATATAATTAGCCAATAGGAGTAAAGTACATGAAAAAATCAGCAAATAAAATGCCAACTAAAATTAGCCTAGTATTATTACATGGCACATTAACAGGTTGCAAAACCTTCATTATTCTTAACTCTAGCTCTGTGTTTTCAAAATTTTGATAGAAGCATATCCCTCATAACAGCCTGTAATATAAAGGCATAGTTTATCCACTAAACAAATCTGCGAATCATTGGTATTAGTGAGTGCGCTTCTGGGTAATTTCATGTAGATTTTTATTCGTCTTTAGTCATATGCTAAAGTTAACAGCACTAAATGTGGTGATAGATTTAAGAGAAGAGGCAACATATTTATGTGATGTATTCATTCACTTGTAATTCTCATCATTATGTACAATTTGCAGAAACTTAAAATGCTTAAACTATTTAGCAAGCATGGTCAAACATGACATCTGATAATATACTTAAACTATCTAAAATTCAGATGGTGATTAATGGGCAAACATTTTTCCTGAAAGAACAATAATGGCAGTAACTAGAAATTAGGCCTTATGTCTTTACACACTATTGACTGTGGAGCAGATATAGACCTACGCATTCAGTACGTGCATGCGAGGGTCTGTAAGTACGATCTTGTAGCAGGGAGTGCACGCCCTCTGCACTCCTCGCTCTCAGTAGTAAATCTGGACACTTGCATGTCCAGATTCCTACCTTAAGTATTACGACTAGGTAGTCAAAACTAGGTAGACTAGGTAGTTGTAACAGGGCTTGCCCCGCCCAGTAGACCTCATTTAAATGACTATTATCGCCTATAAGGCAGGGATTAAGCCATTGTAATTGAAGGGTCTGCCCCTTCCCCGTAAGTACTGTAATTTTGTTATGTACGATAGTACTTATGCTAAGGGAACATCTGAGCGTGCATGCGCAGATGTTCCCTGACAGTGATTTTACACACATAGGTTGTGTACATTCACTGTCAGCTCTGGATTTACCCCCATGTCCGGATTTACTAAAAGCTGGCGCTTTCAGATCCCTAGGATCAGGAAATACCCCCTTTTGATAAGCACCACATAACAGGACAGAATTCTGGATCCAAATGATCCAAATCCATCCTAGTATATACTCTGATAGCAAGACAGGACAGAGCAGAACGCGATATTGAGCAGTGACTCCTTTGTGGGACTTCCAAAATTTCACATCCCGGCATGAAAAACTTGAAAAGGCGTCTTCCGGACAGGTAAGTTTTAACTTTTTTCTTTATTTCTTTACTATTACTAATTTTATAAATGTATTTATTTCTTTTTTTATGCTGAAAATAAAATGAAAAAAATATTATATAAATTATTTTTTTATTTACATAGATATGTTTATTCCAGAGGTCTCCCCATACATGCCCTCCTTTATCTCCCCTAGTAACAGCTATTAGGTGGAGGGAAAGGGGGGAATATTGGGAGATCATTGGGGCAGATCCTGAACTACGCATTTCCGCGAATTTACGTGTGGCGGACACGTAAATTCACAGATTTGTACGCACTGCGCATGCGCACCGCAGAAAATACGCACATTCACGTAGCGTATTTTCAAACGTATGGAGATTTCACGTATTGCTAACGTAAATACTTAAGTGTGGGCGTGCCAAATTTACGTTAGTCAACAATACGTGTGTTTTACGTGAAGTAGGCGGGGGGTGGTATTTAAAGTGTACAGTATGGGCGTGCTAAGCTGCGTACGTTCGCGTAGTCTGTACGCCCGTTAGCGGACGTATTCTGTTACGTTAGGAAAAGTTAAGGTAGGGTTTGGGTCGCGTAATTTGTGAAAATACGTCCGTGCAAGGGGTGTGCCGTGGGGAGTGTATTGACCTTACGTGTACGAAAATACGCACCGCTAAAATACGTACGCACACACGTTGTTCTGGATCTACCCCATTGTAATTACTCCAATAATGCTTAGTGAATAGAGCACTTAGCATTGTGGGAAACACAATGCCCAATAATAGGTGTTATCCCTGCTCTACCTTGCAATGACCCACCAACCCAGAATCAACCCAGCTCTGGTCATTAATTCTGAACGCTCTGATTATCAAGTTGGTCCAAGCAATCAATACACTATGACATCTGATTATTATATAGTATTAGCCTAAAATTTATTTCAAAGTTATGCCCTTTTGAGGGCCATCATATAAATTTTATCTATGATTAGTTAAAAAAGAAATTGTGTGAACTAAAATTGTTGAGTAATAATAGGGCAATTTGAGTTAAAAGGAAAGGCGTGCTCCAAGGTTTTACTGAGAATATATAATAGAATTATTAAAAATTGACAAGTAATATAAACAAAGAGATAAATAGTAGAATAATTAAAATTACTACAAGATGAAAATACTTTATATAGCAAGAAATATAAAGCTCTTTGAGAAGTAGTTATTAGCAAGCTTCAGAATGGCTAAAAGTCTTATGTATTATTTTGACAATATTTAAATGCAGATGAAGGTTTTTTTTACCCCCCTAACAAAGATCTATAAAGTTATTAAAAACCCCCTAAGAGGCCAACAACACCCTAAAAGTCAATGTCAGAGCATGGTGACCTTTCTTTAAAATAAAATAAATAAATAAATAAAACAATCTGAGCTAATAATAATAATGTTTTATGCCATGGATGTTTATACTTTGTATGTTGTGGAACTCACTTTTCTCTTCTAGCTTTCATTCTTTCATCATCATACCTACAACAAAACAGAACAACAACCTGTAGCTAAGACATAAAACAAACTAGTAAGCAAACAGATACACACATGAAAAAGACAGGTCTGCTAACAAAACATTGTATCATTTGTAATTTTGTTAACATATTTAATGGCATAGCTACAACAAAATAAACAGAATATGATTAAAACAATAAATAAAATAATAAACAATACACAATAAAATTATAAATAAAATTGCATAGCCAGGGCCCACATGAAAACTTGAAGCATGATGTAAACTGTGACCACCAATTTAAACATTAAGGACCTGGGGCCTGATCCAGAACAACGCTTCTGAGCGAATTTACGCGTGGCGGAGACGTAAAATCGCCTTTTTGTAAGTACTGCACATGCGCACCATAGGAAATACGCTCAATAGCGTAGCGTAATTGTGAACGTATGGGCCATTCACGTATTTGTCACGTAAATACTTACGTGTGGGCGTGCCAATTTTACGTTACTCTAAAATACGTCTGTAATACGTTAAGTAGGCGGGGGGTTGTATATAAAGTGTACAGTATGGGCGTGCTTAGCTGCGGAAATTCGTGTTGCCCATATGTACGTGTGCGTATGACTGCGGTTACGTTGGCAAAAGTTAAGGTAGGGTTTTGAAAACGTATCTTGACAAAATACGTACATTCAAGGGGTGTGCCGAGGGGAGTGTATAGAATTTACGCACACGAAAATACGCTACGCGAATAAAGGTACGGCAAACGTAGTTATGGATCTACCCCCTGATGTGTAAATAAGAATTTACCTACGGCGTATGCGTAGTCATACAGATAATGTAAGCTACATAGGACTTAGGAACGGAGTTTAACTACATGCGGTCTTTACATGAGCCAGGCAAGGCGTGGGGAAGGGATCTCTATGCGTATTTTCCTTTTTAAGAAGGAAATATGCATGTTTACTTAATGTAGTGAAAGGGTGAGTTAGGCATGGATCCAGCTGCACCTAACTCATTTTTAAATGTGAATCTGGTCCATAGCAATAATTTTTACAATAATTTTTTTACAATAATTCTTCCACAATAAAAATAAAAAACAGTGAAACCCACAATTGCCGAATAGCATATTTAAGATTCTATGAAATATAGAATAGCCTTGGTTGCTAATAGACTTGCTTGTAACTCCATTCCCATCAAGCATGCATAAATATATATATATATATATATATATATATATATACATACACACTGGGCCATATATAGTTGCGGTCAAGCCATGCAATCGTATCTGTAGGTCGATCTGCCCAATACCTAGGCTACGGTAATAGATGCGGTCATAATCATTTACATAAACTGTACTGTATATATAGGGCTCCTACTAAAGCCCTGTAGTATCAAACCTGTTTCATTGAATTACACTGACCTCACAGCATTCATCCCTGTATAACCAGTACTGTCTATGTAAATAAAGCTGGTAGGTCAGCGTCATCCAAACAGAGCGCCATGGAGGAAGGAGGAAGAGGGAGAAGATGGTTGCAAAGATATGTCAGTTTACAATAGGTTATGAAGAAACAAATGCAAGTTGTACAAAAGGGGCACAAATGGAGACGTCAAGTGAGCAATGACAAAAAAATAATTACATATTAATTCTGGCTTAGGAACAATAATAATAACACATATGTATATATAAAGCAAAATGAGACATACAAATACTGATTTTACATTATAATGTTGACTAACCGCAAAACACATTCCGGGATATGTACATTCTCCATAGGAATGATCTGTTCCAAATCCTCCAGACTGTGCACATACTGTATTTTATTGATAAATTTCACACTGCCAAAAATAAAGAGAACATGTGCACTTCAATAAAGTGGGTTAATTTCTAAATAAAAAAATACAAAAACCCAAAAGATTCTATTTGCAGTTAGAACATTAGCAATCTATTTGTACATAGCTTTGAGGGTTTTATGGTAAATACATTAATCCTTGTCTACTCAATACATAGGACAAAAAGAGGAGAGGATAGCGGAGTCACTGCAGGCTTTAATTCATTTTTCAACAAAACTGCAACTTATGTCAATCAGTGAATTAAATACATAGGAGAGCTGGCTTCAAACTCGACCAATACAAAGACTTGTATCAAGCCCGCAGCAGGTTATGATCTACCTGTATCAATAAAATAGCAGTTCAAGGTATATAGTCATACACCTCCGATATTGCCTGCCTACAGCATAATACTGTAACAGAGAAATCATTGATAGTTTAAACCAGAAAAATGGAAACTAGTTAGAGTAATAACACTATTAAATTTCTCTGCATAAAAGTAAGGGATGCGAGTTTAGGTTAATATTTTTACAGAATATAGATTCTTCCAGTTGCACTGTATTAGTATATTTACTTGAAGTGGAGCCCATAGTACTGAGGGGTTCTTTCCTTTCCCCCAATAGATACACCATATGAGTATATAAGAATATGTACTATGGCACTCCACCATATACCTAAGAGACTCCTTTTATTATGTAAGACATAAATTTAAAAAATCAGTACATACAAAACAGACATCAAGAGACATAATAAATCTGTTGACAGAGCAGTTTGTAATTGTGCGTATGCAAAGCCCTTGATGTATTAGTCATTGGTGGGAGAAGCATCTTTCAGGAAAAAAGGGTGTATGGGTATTGGCTAGTACCCCTTCAATTATCGCACTGCTGGTCAAAAGTTCAAGTAATCAAATGGGAAGATACATATAGTGGTGCTACGTCAATGTCATCAGAAGCCCACGGTGTACGAAATAAAGATATGAGCTTTAAGCTTCCATAGGATGTACTTGCTGGCAGCGGTGGCCCGTAGCCTCTCTGTCTGGGAACTGTGCATAGATTTGCTAGGTAACCTATGACACTACAACTCATTTGGTGTTGAATTCCATTGACCAGACTGTAGAAGAGATGTCTAAAGCTGTACTGCTGTAGCTGGAATTCTGAAATGTGGCAAGCAGGAAATTGCCAGGATGCTGAGAATGCTGCAATATCAGAATACTGAGCAGCAATGCCAGAATGTGAGCAGAAATTAGTCCAAGGAACAGGGACAGTGCTGGGTCTCTGGACAACCTAGGCATAGGGTAATCTGGTGCTTCAGTGATGTGTTTAGGAAAACAGGGGATGTTATGGAGCTAATCCAGAGTTTTTGCGTAAGTCGGATCCAGAGTTGCGTGTGTCCGCCAAAATATATTGAATGGGTTTCTTTTTAAGCTTAGCCATTTTCAGTCTTAAAACACCCCTTTAAAACGTTTCTACATTATTTACAGTAATGCCTGAGCACAGAACGAAATTCCACTTCTATTCTGGCATACATTAAAAAATATATATATTATTTTAACAGCAGAAACATCTCTTAAACAGATAATTAATGCTACATTTTCAGTTTTCTCTTTTCACCATGTGTAGACAGCGCCGCAGAGGGGGGGGGGTACTAATTACCGGGTGTGGGTCCCCGGTTAGAAAATCCCAATTTCGAAAATTCGAATTGCGAATTTTCTTTTGCGAATGTGAATTTTCTCCGAAGTGCTAAAA
>WWET01002906.1:90503-100973 GCA_011038615.1 Limnodynastes dumerilii | reverse complement strand
TGCACACCGCTTACTGCCTTGACGTTTATAAGACTTATTCCCAAATCTGCGGCTAACAATTGTATTTTACCATCACAGTTGTATTCACCAAACATTTCTTACAATATTTTCATCATAAAGGAGTAAAAAAAGAGTTTAAAAAAAGCCTGTGACTAAAAACAAATACAATTAAAGTCATTTTGATTAAGCAATGTCAACAGTTGTTGCATCCAAGAAAAAATAAAAAAAACATTGAAACATTTGAGTACACTCAGCGGGGAAGATTCAGGGATCGGAGTAGACAATAAAAAGAAAAAATTCCGATCCTATGGAAAGTGAGGGGTGCAAATGAATTTTACAGGGAAAATATTCACACTTTGCATATAACACAGCGATAACAGCTATCATTTTAAATAATTTTCATTGGTCACAAATTTTTATTTAGTTTAAATAACTGTAATGTTTTTGCAACTAAAGAAAAAAAGAAAGATAGAGCTGCACACAAGCATCTGCCTCATTAAGGCAAGATTCATTAGCCCGTGCTCATTTGCAGCGGAATGTTAGGGATGTAAGTTCTAAAGCTTAATCCATCATTTGGACAAACTTCACGCATGTGATTTTATATGGTTACGGGGAATAAAGCTCAATGATTGGATGGATACTCAGGGCCATTTTTACTAAGCTGCAGGTTTGGAAAAGTGGAGATGTCGCCCATAGCATCCAATCAGATTCTAGCTCTCACTTTCTTTTTACATAGTAGAGAATGTCAGCTAAAATCTAATTGGTTGCTATGGGCAACATCTCCCCTTTTCCAAACCGGCAGCTTAGTAAATCTGACCCTCAGTATGCTTTAGAAGATCTGTGTTACGAGAGCAGCATATGAAGGGTTCTGAATACATTTCAGATGCGGAATGAGGACTTTAGGGTTCTCTATAGAGAATGGCAACAATAGTATATATACCGATGCTCCTGGAATCTCCCACTATTTGATTATTGCCCCAGGAATCCTGGAAGACCACTAAATCTCCCAGATCTGGGCTTAAGGCCAGTGATTTAATACAAGTCACTGCCTCAAGCGTTACTAAGGATGTTAGAGGCCACCCTATCTTTAGTAACCCTAAGAATGGCAGCTTTGATTAGGTTTCAGACCTGAGTTGCAAGTCAGCAACTGCTCATCCATAGACAATCAACATACACACAAATCAAATATAGTCTTGGTCCCAAAACAGATTAACAGATTATACAGGAAATACCTGTGGTGGACATCCAGTGAAACTACAAGTCCCAGAACAGTCTACCAGCATTAAGGGCTTCTGTAACTTCTAGTTCCACAACTGACATGTTGACCTTAAAAATTATGACTACAAAAAGCCACATTGATGCATAAATCACAAAATAAATAGGCACATTGATGTTAATTTATATTTCCATAACCTAAAATACCCAGGAAAAGAACAAAGTGGAATAAAAATTAAACACTAAATAAAAATACATTTTAAAAGCTGGTATAAAACCAGCCAACCTGATATTATGCTTGTTTGATCAATCAATCAAGTCAAGGCTTCTAGCTGAACCACAGAATGTTTGATAGGCATTTGCATAATGGGCCGTATTCAGAGATCCGGTTTTAACGAAAGTTCCGTGCGTATTATTAGGATCGGATAGATTTTGCATCAACTGCGCATGCGTAGTACTAGTAATACGTCATCTACGTTGAAGTTAAGGTCGGAAATGGCTAAGGGACAGACTTGTGAATCGGGCGGAGACTAATGCGACCCTAAGTGCGACGGAAATATACGGACCTAAGGATTTGCATAGAAATGGGCGGGGGGAGGCATTGAGATGAGGGAAAGTGGGCGCGCTTACAGAGTTAGGGCCGGTAATATGCGCAACTAATACACATAAGGCCGGAAGTGAGTGCGGCCAGATAGGGCAAGTCAATGCAGGTGGAAGTTTAGGTCTATGAAGGTGGAAGTTTAGGGCCGGCCGGAGGTTGCGAGGAGAGTGACTGTTTATTCTGGTGGGTGTAACCTGCTCCGACCTGCCACTTAGTTGCGTATATTTGCGGCCCGATCGCCGACGGATCTCTGAATACGGCCCAATATCATTAAGCATTTGGAATTGATTTACCAGCAATTCAAAAATGGAAAAGCTGGCAATAGCAACCAATCAAATTCCACCTAACATTTACGTAATACAATACAAAAATGTTAGCTAATAATCAGATTGCAAAGGAAAAAAAATGAGCCAATATTTTAGCCATGTAATTGCTAGTACTGCCTACACTATCCTCTAATTGAATCATTCCAGAGCTTACAAAATGACCCATTCCACCAGGTACAAAATACTCCGTTCCTGAGCTTCGAGCAATCAGTTACAGTTGAGAAAAATATTTTTCAAACATCAGTTAATTCATTAAAACCAGGTGAGTGACAGTTGAAAGCTCAGGAGCGGAATATTGTGTACTTGGTGGAATGGGTCATGATGGAGGGTCTGGGGTCCTTGGTATACAAATGATTCCATCTTAATCTGTTAGAAATGCAAACATTGGGGGTAAGACTGAATACTCACTATACGTGGCAGGAATGAATGGATACGGTGATTTAATGTCTTAGAATGCCCTCTAATAAAACAGGTTCAAATACCACATGTGATGCATAACATTCCTGCAGAATCCATCTAGAGCACGTTCCATTAAAAGC
The DNA here is from genome assembly GCA_011038615.1 of Limnodynastes dumerilii. Taxonomy (NCBI): domain Eukaryota; kingdom Metazoa; phylum Chordata; class Amphibia; order Anura; family Limnodynastidae; genus Limnodynastes; species Limnodynastes dumerilii. The sequence goes on along the minus strand of WWET01002906.1, from coordinate 98,292 downwards.
TCAAATGTGAAAATGGCTGCAGACGATACCGTCCAACCCCATCAAGCGGCACTTCTGTAATACGTCCCTGTCCAGCCGACCTTGGCGCTCCCCACACCTGTCTATTAACCGTGAGCACATGTCAGCCGGCGCGGACACATTTATAAGACAAGCGCGCTTGTGGGGGTTGCGGCTGTAAAACGCTTACATGAACCCCCGTCCCCCCGATAAATCTTATTATGTCCATACGGGTAAACCCATTAAGAGGAATTTGCTGTTTGCATCTACCGTGGGATTTTAAAGACATTAACAGTATTAAGGCAAAACAAGCATACAAAATGGAAATAACAAACACAAAAAAAAACCCAAAACAAATGACCTCCCTTCCCCCTCCTATCTGGGAAGTAGCCTAAAATATTTGGATAGGCTACAATCGTGAAACATACTCTCCCATCAAAATTCATATCACTCAACCCTTATGACTCCAAGACCGTATTAAAAGGGGATGAGCATTATTTTAATATATTTTGCTTAAATGGTGATGGATGTGTGGTTTGCCGTTCCGATGACAGTTAACATGCCGAAACGAAAATGCCGACAGCGGTCACTGATCAGCGTTTTTCTATCAGACAGAGTACCGCAAAAACCTGTCTAATCAAATATTGTAATGCCAACATGTTTGTCCAGCATTACAGTAATCCTGACCCTAGGCCGTATTCACAGATCCGTTTTTGCGTGGGGGTTGCGCGCGTATTTTTAGAATCAGATTAACTGCGTATGCGTAGTAACTTTTTCCACGCAAATGACGTAGTATTTACGCACATAAGTACTTTCGGCACGGACTTGTGAATCGTACTTAGGGACATATGTACGCAGGGGAGTGGTTTTTATCCGTACGGTAGAAGTTACGTGAAAGTGGGCGGGGATTTGAGGGCCCGGTTAGATAAATACACATGTACATAAGGAACATATGCGCGTAACTACACACAGAGTTAAGGGTGACCTATGGGGCAGAAGTCACCGAAAACCGAGCGGAGTGTCATAGGTGTTGCCTGGCTACGTGTGTGCGTAAAAATGCGCAAGTTGTAAATACGGATCTGTGAATCCAGTCCCCAAACCCTAATTCCTCAATCTGGGACAGGAGGCGGGATGGAGGTACTGTCCTGACCAGTATTGGAAGAGTTAGACAAAGGAAACGGTGACAGAAAAAAAATAGGCAAACTCTATTGTTATGTAAATGAAACTCATATGAAAACACAGTCATTATTTCCCTATCGGAGCCTGTTGGAATAGTGGTCGTGCTGGGTTGGGGGTGAAGAGATTGGAGTCTTCCTCCCCTACATTATATCCTGCCGCTGCCATTGCGCACAAATACTGGACAGCATTCGTGTCCCTGCAATTTAGAGTTGATCTAGGTCAGCCCCATTTAGAATGGGTTTAGTATGTGAGCTGCAGTGCTGACAGTTAACTGATCAATACTCTTCTGGAGGAGGGACAGAGTGAAGGGGAGAGTGCATGGACAGAGCGGAGGAGAGAGCATGGACTGAACAGAAGTGACAGCCGGTAAAGAGTGGAAGAGAGAGCGGGGACAGAGCAGAGGAGAGAGCGGGGACAGAGCAGAGGAGAGAGCAGGGACAGAGTGGAGGAGAGAGTGGAGACAGAGCGGAGGAGAGAGCATGGACCGAACAGAAGTGACAGCCAGTACAGAGTGGAGGAGAGAGTGGGGACAGAGTGGAGGAGAGAGCAGGGACAGAGCAAATGAGAGAGCAGGGACAGAGTATTAGAAAGCAGGGACAGAGCGGAGGAGAGAGCATGGACTGATCAAAGGAGAGAGAATAAATAGATTGGCGGAGAGCGCAGGGACAGAGCATATGAGAGAGCACGGACAGAGTGGAGGAGAAAGCAGGGACAAAGCGGAGGAGAGAGCATGGACTGATCAAAGGAGGGAGAATAAAAAGAGAGCAGGGACAGAGTGCTGGAGAAAGCATGGAGAGAGTGGAGGAGAGAGTGTGGACAGAGCAGATGAGAGTGGAGGACAGAGCATGGACAGATCAGAGGAGAGGGGATAGACAGAGCGGAGGAGAGAGCAGGGAGAGAGCGGACGAGAGAGTGGAGACAAATGGAGGAGAAAGGATGAAAAGAGTGAAGGATAGAGGATAGACAGAGCAGAGGAGAGAGCAGGGAGAGAGCGGAGGAGAGAGTGGAGACAAAAGGAGGAGAAAGGATGAAAAGAGCGAAGGATAGAGGATAGATAGAGCAGAGGAGTGATCATGGACAGAGTGAAGGAGAGACCGGGCGGCAGGAGCAGAAATGAGGACAAGGTAAGGAAATAATTTATTAATCAGGGGGGCGGAGCATCATGCATGATTTGCATAAATCAGGCCCTCAAACCCGCCCCCATGCTGCAGTCTCGTTTCTCCCAGGACATTGAAGCAAGAGGTCAACAACTATATAACAAGTTACAATAGTGTTACAATAGCAACAAACGCATGGTCCAATCGTCGTACCGGAAGGTCCTATTGGGTACTTTCTACATGATATAATGCACTATAATAATGTATAAAGCTTAGGACATCTGTGACTTACAGCTCTTTACAGGGGGAAGGGGGGAGGTGTAGCGGCACCAATACTTTCCACTCTCCGTCAACCGACAAGCAGAAAAATGACAATCTTCTAAAAAGGCTTCGGCCCAGGAGAGCTCACGTCAGAGGGGAATCTCAGGTCTTGGTTTCAATTAAGCTTTGAGTGGGAGAAGTCAGAGGCTTGTGTACAGGGCGGGAGGTGCTATGTGTAATACATAAAATCACATTCTAAAATTTCATGTTAAGTGCACGGACTTTGCATAATGAATGGGGCTGTCATCAATCATTCTGAGATTTACAAGTCACGGCTCAAAGGCTAGTTTATTAGTTTTCTCCTCTACATTTTTTTTGATTTATGCTCATTATAGAATCTTTATTGCGCTGGATGGAAGATTACAATTTCTCTAATACATTAGGATACAGAAATAAAGTCCTGAGTGGCTGTTGGACAATATAGTTGCTCTAAATCGACATAAGGAATGTCTGCGGCCCACGCATATTTAAGTTGATGATCTACAGGAGCTTGTTGACGTGAATTGTAATCTGGATCACAACTTTGTGAGGCAAGGGGTGGAGCCACAACACCTTCATTTGCATTAAACAATGTTAAGCCCCACCCACTCAATGAATAATAGCATTGATAGGGGATATAGGGTTTGATGACCAAATTTGTAGTATCAAGTCCCACCCTGGGCAAAATGTGTGTGTGGGGGGGTTGGGAGTTGCCATGCTCATGGAATTTTGAGAGCGCTGCCTAAATTTCGGGAGTTTCCTGGACATTATGGGCCCAATTCAAATAGCCCCGCACTAGCGTTACTTGGTGTACGAAGCCAATTGTGCAAATTTTGTAAAAAAATTTATTCGCATCTCATAGAGGCACAGATAAAAATCAGCTACCGTTATAGACGGAAAAAGGCGAGCTTTATCTCATCTATCACAGGCTGTGAATCTAATTGAATCGGGTTCTATGAGTTCATTACCAATTTACATCCAACTATACCCTGATTTAAATACAAACAAACAGTACCTGGCAAATGTCTTGAGTAGCAAGACACAGGTTGGGACCCCATTAGATTTATGAACTCAGGTAGGCCCATATAGTGAAGCCCTTCAACACAGTGGGGACCAATGACATCATATAACATGGAGAACGATGTCTCGCCAAAGACTTAAGAGTTGTCACCAGGTCCTCATGGAGGTGATGGAGAACGTTTATGTCTCCATACCCTACTTTTCTCCACTGCAAGATATTGTTGGCGCCATTCTTATGAAGAGGACTGGGCATGTTCTAATGCAGTTTGATGTGACTTGATGTCATCTGTGTCACTGTTACTTGTTCACTTGGCCCACCTTGTAGGCCAGCAAGCTTGGAGAAGACAATCTTTCTCCTGAGGAAGCTTCCACCAACATTTTGAGGTCTTTTGGATGTTTTGTGAAGACAAGACAACTACAGCTAAAGTTTGATTCCACATAGAGCCAGAAAGTCCATTTTTGATTTAAGGCCCACAGACCTCGACATTCATGCAAACAGGCCACAATAAACCAGGCCGTGATCAGCCCACTTTAATGACCATTTTAAATTAAGACTATCTACTTTCTGATAAGCCTGTGACTCGGGATGCTTTGCAGTGAATTTTCTATATGCCAACATTTTAAAACTATGGCTTGATGGACCTGTTTCACAGTTAAGAATCTGAGTTGTTTTAGGTACGTATTTTTAAGAAGATATATACTGCGCATGCGTAGTAACTTTTATACGCCATTTACATTGGACTTAGGAACACAAATGCCGTGATTCAACATTACACACCTAAAGTCTCTAGGTTCGTTGTAACATACGCTGGAACGGTCAGATAAGAAGATTGGGTGGAGGGAGGAATTTAAATGAGCAAAAGAAGGCGCGGCTATGCAGTCACGTTCGTAAGTAGACGCCCTACGCACACAAATGCGAATCTACAGTTAAGGGAGCCCTATGGCACTCATAAGTCTCTTCTTAAGAACCTGAAAACTGGGGGCGTGCCGAGGGACTTGCCTTGCTACTAGGGGCCTGATTCAGAGGCTGAAAATAAGAACTTAAAGTTACACCTGGGCAAAACCATGTTGATTTCAGGGGGAGTCAAGTTAATTTTATTCTATGCATGCAGGGAGAATGCTTTGCTTTTACTTGTTGCACACAGATACCTGATCAGCTTCACTTTTAAACTGCTAATTAGACTTGAGCTGGGAAACATCACCTTTCAACTATAATACTGTTGCAACAAATGAAATTTGACTCCCCTGAAATCAACATGGTTTAGCCCAGGTGTAACTTTAAGTTCTTATTTTCAATCTCTGAATCAGGGCCTAGTTGCGTATATTTAAGAACCTATCGCGTTCTTAAGTGTGAATCAGGTCCTATGTTATTAGTAAAAGTAATTCATATAACAAAAAAATAAACAGAAAATAAGAATTAAAAAATGAATAGTATTTTAAACAAATAAATGAAATGCTGAATTTCTCCTAGAAATATTTTCAGATGAAAGCAGCATCTAGGAAAATTATACTTCTTCATGAACTCACAAGAACCCAATGTTTAATCAGTCAGGATTTTTTTTTTAAAATTATTTCCAAGGAATTATTTACAACTACTGTATAAATATTACTTTTATCATCAGAGGCTCTAATGAGGACTTAACCTGAAGCCTTTACCTCATTAATCTGGATCTTGTTTTTTTGTAGGTTTTAATACTAAATGAAATACTATATAGAACATTAGCAGTATTTAGTCATTCTAGAATACTCACATCGTAATTACTACAGAGACAGAGGAAATCCCTTTAGTCTCAAGAAATATTTGAACCAAGACAATGGGACAGCATGGCAGAGGTGGTTTTATACTGCTTGCAGTAATAAGAGATTTAGGAATGTAAATGTTTTTCTGACTTGGATTAGCCATAATGAACATAGCATGGTCATAATGTTCCGGCTCCAACTTTTGTGGAACTACAAGTCCAAGACTGACCTGCTAGCACACACCGGTGGCCTGCGGGATGTCTAATTTGGTGTTGAGCATGGAAAGATAAAACAGAACGAATAAACAATGCAAAAAGTTTTTAACTGGCACCCACTGACAACTTTAGATAAGATGAAAGTTCTCTGATGGAGAACCTACAGAATTTAATATTTGAAGACCTGAAAATAATATAGGGAAATGGAGAATTTTATTCCGTTGTACATCTATGGCGCTATGGAAAAAGTTTCTAATCTGACATATCAATAAAACTCCGCTAATCAAAGATGCATAAAATGTACTATAAGGGCAGGCAAACATGCATATTCCACACAGATACAGGATGCAGATAAATCGGGCAGGGTCTGGCAATGCATCCTGGGAACTAACAACTGGACAAAGAAAGGTAACCCATCCCAGCGTTACATACAATTACAGAAACACGGCTTATGGTCTTATAAATTCACAAAGCGTTGCTGCGTAAAAATCATAACAGTATTTCTTTCCTTTTAACCAAAAAAAAACATTTTTTTCTTCATTTGTAAACATATTTCCTTTATTTTTTCATAAATTTTTTTTAAAGATCTCATTGTAAAAGTAGAGCGACACAATCTCAGACCTTTAAGAATTAAACACAAAAAAATTATTCTAATCTTGTTTATTGCATTCTTTCCTCAGCGTCGCTACATTTTTACTTATATTTGTTATTTTGTGGTTTTTATTTTACTTACAAAATAACACCTCTAGATTTTATTTTTTTTATCAATTATGATCTTTTTTTTTTTATTTTATTTTTTTTATAAAACACAGAAGAAGCAATTAGGAATGAATGGGCCTCTTTCTTCACCAGAATTATTTCCATTAGTCCGATTACAGGAAGCCAAGACTGGTGGGTAACCAAATCCAACTGCTAATTCACTGGTCCCATCAAGTGCTTCTTATCTAACATCAACCCCTATAAATAAACATGAGAGGCTTGTGGATTGGTTGGAGACTCACGTTATCCCCTTAGTCTCAAGTCGGTAATTCCAGCACTAAAGTGCGTGACTGACAATTAACAAGAGTTTCCTCGTTATAGGCCGACACTCACACTCGAGATGAGTAAAATGAAAAAATGTATAAATACTGTTTAATGTTAAAATTAACCACCGGGACATGGGGTAATGGAGATACAGTCTAATACGCACTAAGATAAATAAAGAGCATTTTAAAAGGACCATGAGAAAGAAACAATTTGTCTTTGTTTAATGGAACCTGCACTTTGTTTGTTCAGCTGCCAAAGTTGCCAAAAATATGAGATTTCTTTCAACTATAGGGTAACGACAGTTTCTTAGCCAGAATTCCCATAAATGCTCAACAGAAGGTTAGAGGTTACTGAAACAGGACAGGTAAAACAAAAAAAAGATGAATTTGAGGTTACATGGCCTGTTAAACGTTAACCAAAAGACCTGACCACGTAAAGGTTCTAGGCCACGTCTTGCTCTTGCAGTCTAAACCAAGGGCGTTGCTATAACTTATAAAGACATAAATAATGTAGACTAAAGCAATGAAATGGGAAACAGAGGAAGGAATGACATCATTGAACACCATTTATACAAATATTACATACAGGAGTTTATACATTTCTAATTCCCACTGGTGTATTTTAAGTGCCTTCTAGCGGCTACTCGCTAAATTCATTTTTAAGCATCCTAGATGCCATCTGTGATTTAATAGCTCTTTGTTGACTATAAGCCTCCAAGATGACAACTATCAGCAAAGATATCATATTGAGATATTATGGAAAAGGAAGCCATTTTGTGAAACAATCCATGCAGCCAATCAGATCTCTAGAAGCTAGTGAATTCACAGAGTAACCAAATGCCATTGGCTCCTAGTGAATACAACACCGATGGACATCAACATGTCTGCCTGTACTATGCAGATCCCCTTTAACAAAAAAAGACCAACCTCAAAAAAAAATAAAAAAATGGAACTTAAAATAAAGGAGAAGGGCAAACGTTTCATTGGTCAATGTTCACGGTCCCATTGCTAGTTCTGCACCAAAAGCCCCAAAACACTTTATATCATATGTGAAAATGAAAAAAGATTCTGCTGTCCTCTAGAGGCACAAAATGTGGTATGACTGGGTCTGATCGCCCCTTTTAGGGTGTTCTGTAAGCTTAGACATCTCAAGTCTCAACCAAACCTTTGGGGGGGGGGGGCCTGGAAGGCAGAGGGGGGGGGGGAATCCTATCAA
>WWET01002906.1:76886-90403 GCA_011038615.1 Limnodynastes dumerilii | reverse complement strand
AGAGAGGGGGGTGGAATACTATCAATTGCAGCTGAAATGTAACACAGGCAACACATTGGAACAGAGAAAGCATCCCTCCACACACTGTATCATGAGACAAAGTAAATGATATGAACAGTTTTGGTTAAAATCAAGGCAAAATTCAGTTCTTTAGAGTTAGAGCTGAACAGATTTTTTTTCCTTCCTCTCCCAAAACGCGTTGATCCCTGCTCTGTTTAGGGCTGACCCAGGGATGATACGAATGTTCCACGTACATCCCGGCATATTATGGTTATGCAATCCCCACGGAGTACCTGATGTCGTAAAGTTTTGACACTTCTCACTTGAATTCCTCACAAAAGGGGGAAAACAAACCGAACAATTCCACCGCGCACCGCACTTACAGCAAAAACACCTTCTGCTCATCCCGAAACGCGTGAAGGCCATATTTTATTTTAAAAAATAAAAAGTTGTAATATTTACAGATCAACGTGGCCGTTTCTTTTTTTTTCTTTTTGTTTTTGTAGTCCGTTTAATTTTTTTGTCGAAGGAACAAAAAAAAGAAAAAGCTCGGGCACACCACCGTCCGGGCTCGCGGCTAGCAGCTGCAGCTGTCTTTGGCAAGGAGTCAAAACATTAACCCTTTTTGTCACCTTCTGCCCATTTCACTCTGTCTCATAAAATGGATGTTGTTTGCGCTGTCTGAGAGTTCTGGGTACAGCTCTACGGAGATGACGTAATAGCCGTCGTAGCCCTGAACCCTTCCCGTGCTCAGTAACTGCTGTTTCTCTCCTTCTGTCCATGCTCTGAGACCCTCCTCCCCATCCACAAGTCTCTGCTGCTCTTTCAGCCACGCTTGGGAAATGGCCCGTTGGCGAGCCAGTTCCATAACGCGGACCTTCTCCTCATCCAAGGTGCTCCCGTAGCGGGTATTCAGGCACAGCGGCCCGTATTGTAACTGGATATCCGTGTAGCGTCTAGTCCTTGTCCCAAGAGCTGTGTTGATCTGCGATACGGTGACGTTGACTCCATTTTCCAAGGTCCGTCTGCCACCGCTGAGCCCTAATACAGACAGGTCACTCTCCGGGGGCCCCTGCTTGACGAAATAATGAGTGTCGACACCGTCAATGGTGAAATGCAGGTTTTCCAAATAGTGTGCATTGTTCAAAATGGCGGCAATGCGCCGCCCATCCTCGTTGGCGACGCTGATGATGTCTGTGGTGACTCGACCATCTTTCATTGCAAACTTGACCCCTTTTCCAAAGAGGGAGCCCATGGAGGCAAATTTCTTGCTCGGCTTCTCCGGGCGGCAGCCGGCCATTGGAGAGTTGTAGACGGGGTCGAAACGCTCCAGAGTGACAAAGGCTTTCAACTGCTTCTGTACTTCACACTGTACGCCCAGGATGGACTGTAAGAGAAAGAGAACACAGTCATTATCTGATGCATATCCACCAGTTTCATATATAAAAACGTTAGGGAAATCTTCAGAAATATTTCAGAGGGCGATGGACTTATTGCGCCTGGCGGTGGTGTAACTATGGTATATAAGATACCGTTGCGGCAATTGCTATTTCAACAGCAGCCTGTTGTCTGAATGAGTTTAGACAAGAATCGAGTTTAGTAAAAGTCTATTTCTGCACTGGTTCACTGACGAAAGCTCCAATTTGGACAACTCAACATTTGTTATCCCTGGGGGTACCTCCTGTGATAGTTACAGTTCCCAGTACTCATGCCAGGTTCCCTCTGCTGTGCTTTCCCCGTTACTGGTTAAGGTTAGGAATTAGGGTTAGTGGGCCGTATTCAGAGATCTGTTTTTGTGGGGAGTGTCGTGTGTATTTTTAGGATCGGATGAACTGCGTATGCGTAGTAACTAAATTTCCGCTATCTATGTTGATTTTACGCACGGAAGTCCATTAGGCATGGACTTGTGAATCGCACTTGGGAACATACGTATAGAGGGGCGTGGTTGAAATCCATCCGGAGAAAGATACGTAAAAGGGGGTGGGGGAGGCATTTAATTGTGCATTTGAGGGCGTATTTAGTTAGATATGCACGTATGTAAGTATTATATGCACGTAAAATCCAACTAAAAGATCAGAGTGCTCAAGGCAACGTCCGTGCATATAATTGCGAACCTTTCACTAATGGATCTCTGAATACGGCCCAGTGTTAAGATTAGAGTCACGGGGTCTGATAAAGATTTAAAAGGAAATTCCATAGGTCTGTAACAGAGGGTGAAATACCAAAGTTCTGTTCCCCAATAATGTGCTTCCTCTGCTCTACTATGGGGGGATGACGAATCCATGTCCTGGACCCTACCTTAAATATTCCATAAGCCACATAGAAATCCCATCGCTTACTGTATGAATTAAGCACCAAAGCGGACCCGCCATGCACATCTCGTATGCCCCTTGTGGAGGCTTATTTCCACACATAACGTGAATCAGCTCACTTTTTAGTTCAGGACTAGATTCAGGGTTAGGATTAGGGTCAGTGGTTACGGTTACAGAAAGTTTTTACAGAAATGACTATAACTGACCAGTGAATGCATGTTAACGGGTGTAAACCAGATCATCGGACTGGCAAATCACACCTGGAAGTCCCGTGCAGCTGCTACGGGGCCCGCAGGAGACAGAAGCCAAAGACACCTACCCTGCACCCATGGAACCATTCCTGCATTTGGGTAATGTAAAAAAAAAGGGTTTTAAAATTATTGGCAAAAATATGCTGGCATTGGGTCTGTATCGGGGTGATAATGTCACCAATATGTAAAAATAGGAGTCTGCCCTTGACAGCTATACATTGTCGCGAGTACTGGTTGCATTCCCTGCTCTGATGAGCTGCCATTAGAAATAGAGACAGCCAAAAGTAACCTCTCTGGGGACTAGTGTTGGGGGAACTTACGGTTAGGCTATTAGGAACTGAGGGTTAGGGCCATAGAAGGGGAAGGTTAGGCTCTGGCTGTGGGGAGAGGGGTCTTAGGGGTAGGCTATAGAGAAGGGAGTTTTAGGGTCAGGCTAGGGAGAAGGGAGGGTTAGGGTCAAAATCAATTGAAGGGTTGGTCGTTAGTTTTTAGTCTTACCTATTGGAGCACTGTGATTGGTGCTCCAGGGATCGATTACTATGGCTCATCGAGGCATAAGCAATTGATACCCCGCCAGTTCGACTCTTAGTACTTACCCTCATGGATTGCACTTGCCCTTTCCCCTTTTGCTTGGGATTCTAATCGCATACAAATAAGATCTTGGAAATCGGCCCATTTATTGTGGAGAACTGTCTCTCCCTTCCAGAATCTCCCGGTAGAAGGAAATAAAAATTTGGCAAGTCGCTTCTGAACTCCCACAATGCATTTATCAGGACTCTGTGGGTGGGCTTCCTAAAGTAAGGGTCTTGAACCCTGTAATTTATTCTGCTTGAAGTATAAGATGATTGATCTGCACTTTTTTCAGTTATTAAAATGTTCAAGTGGGGGGTTAGGTTATTAGAAGACACTTGAAGAGCAACAGAGACGGACTTTCAGCATGAGGAAGGTCACCGTAAGATGAATCCTGATGAACTTCTTCAAAGTCACCAACTTTCTGAGCCTTTTTGCAAAAGTCTGTTTTTTTTGGACTTTTTAAATGTTTGGGTTTTTTTTTGCCCTAAAGTGCCAGAGAACACATTAGTAATCTATTTTAAAAGCTGCAGCTCAGATAGGGCAGCGGTGATGAAATATATTAATATTCATTTTTTTTTCCCAGCTACCGGACACTTTATATTTTAACATTTTAAAAGAATCCGGGGTTTAAGTGCAGGATTAGCTGCGGCTTTTTCTACGCCGTTAAGTTCTGAAGTTCCCTCTGACTAATGGACGATTTTAGACATACATAATTGATTGCATCACGAATTAAGGAGTCATTTAGCTGTTACCATTTCAATGTGTAAAATCCATTATGTCACGGTCTAAGCGAATGGTGTGAAATCTCGCAGGGTAAAGTGTTTTATCTGCGTACCTTTGAGACCACTGGACTAGATGCTTTAACACCGTGAACTGTGGAGGGTTTGCAGGATGGAGGCTGAGTCAGTATGTCAGAAAACTTTTTGAACTACACAAAGTGCCTTTGAATTTATCTGGTCCAGCTATTCATGAAAGAGGACGATCCCCTAAGTAATCTGACCCTCTTTACATCACAACTAGAGCCTTGTTCAAAAAGCTGGTGCGTGATTACTAATAGGCATTGTGCTGGACTTCACATAGTCACAGAGGATATTGGAAATAAGAAAAATGAATTCTAACTTTCAACCCAAGATTTATTCTTGGTAATAGGAGGATAGTGGAAACCCCCCCCCAAAAAAAACAGTTACTGTTTAATTAGTACTAGGATATCTCTATATGTGTCTATATAGCTGTCATTCTACAATAAAGGGACAGGATCAAGACACTTCACGTATGTGGGGGGTGGGGGTCTGAATTTACACAAGGTAGAGGGGGCATGCCCCCGTCACGTGTCCACAACCCTACCTTAACTGTTACGCATTAATTGGCGTCCTTTCGAACATGGATCAATGTGTACCTGTCCTTACCCTCCTCCAACTCCACATTTAAATGCCTGTCCCTATCACCTGACATTATTACTTCTGGATTCCGGATCCAAGATGTTTAAAAGCAGACATTGTTCCAGCAAATGTGGCAATCTGAATGGACAAGCAATGACCGGCGTGGTGTCAGGACTTATTTATTTGGCAGCCAATTAACCACCAGCATGTTTTTGAAGGGTGGGAGGAAAACGGAGCACCCGGAGGGAACCCACACAGACACAGGGAGAACATACAAATTCCACACAGATAAGGCCTAATCTGGGAATTGAACTTATGACCTCAGCGCTGTGAGGCATAAGTGCTACTCGGTGAGCCACCGTGCTGCCTGAGGTAGAAGATGTTTCTTTTTAAAGGTGTAAAACTGTCTGTAGGACAATAGGCAAAGCAACTATCCTAGCCATGAGGATAGATCTGCTTAAGCTTCTGCAAAAGACAACTGTGATGTTAATGGATGAACCCCTAACATGGGGCTAACTGTATAAGAGCCCAGTTTCAGACTTATCCCCTGTCATGGTACGCTGTCCCTATAGAAGATAGATCAAAGTGGTTCCATGTTGGAGCCCTGTCATGGAACCTCTCTGACCCAAAACTGCGGGTGGGTTCCAGCCGGCGTATGAGTGTCAGTGAGCTGTGTACAGATGTCATGCATTACCTTGCTGTTATCCCACTCTTGAGTCTTCATCTGAGTGTTGACCAGCTCATATGACGGCTCCATAGCATCGAGGTCTGGCCTGGGGAAGCCAGGAATCACGTTATGTAGCTGGAAGCCGAATGTGAGGAGCCAGCTGTTGACATCTGGGGTGTGGGGAAGAGAATGGAAGAATTATGAGTTCTGTGTATTACAGTCTTGATTATTGCTTCCTATAATCACTGTTAACACTGGAAAAGCATCAAGTTAGTTCTAGAACATAGCACAGCAGTCTGGTCTGGCTTGTGGTAACACTTGCTCTATTTTAGCACTTGACCTATGATGTCATCTGACTCCACCCCTGCCCAGTTAAGTGACCTATCCACAGTCTTGCCCCAAGGTTCAAATTTGCCAGCCCTCCCCTGAGGAACATTACAAGATTTGTTCCATAAGCAGACAGCCAAGATTAAAAGGGCAACGCTCTTAAAGACAAGAGCTTTTTTTTTGCCAAATCAGCTTGGTTTCTAATCCCCTATATAACCCTTTGGAGGATGTACTGCAATACAGCAGCCAGATGTTAGCTAGATATTGTATGGCAAAAACAGCCATAGAATGTTATTTAAAAGAAACAAAACAAAATTTTTTACCTTTTTTTGGGGGGGTTCAAAATGGGACATTCATAATAATTATGTTCTTCTTAATTTAAAATAAATATCATCATAAATTACAGACAAAATAACTAAACTTTCTACAATCATTCGTAAAGTAACGATCCAAAGTGTTTTTATGAATGATATTCCAGGCTTATCGGTAATTATCAGTCGTGTGTGATTACAGAGGCAGTATGAACGCTCTGCAAGCGTGGATAAACTCCTGCATGGTCTGCACTCCCCACTACACTTCCTTCATCCACAACCTCACAATTCTTCCTAGCTAAATAATCAATCACATCCTACTCTGCCTTCTCATAATGCTCTGGAAAAACAAAAGAAAAGGTCAGAGGTCGTGATCAAATACCATGTTTAATTAGCTGCCATTGTGGTGAGGTCTGGCTACAGAAAATATATATGTTTTTAGCTTAGTGGCTTAAAGATTTGCACTGGTAACAAATGGAAAAGACAGGAGCTGCAAAAGCCCAAGATGACCGCCTCAGGCCCTATGCCCCTGTAACTGGTAGACTAGATGACCAAACATAGAAAAAGGGTTGTCGACTCTCCCGGAATATTCAGGAGACTCCCGAAATTTTCCCAGTTCTCCCGGTATCACGCAAGCCCCGACCAGCTATCAATATCTAAGGCAATCCCTAGAGTTACTAAGGGTGGGTGGGACTTCATGATGTCATCAAGCCCCGTCCATCCCTTGGAATACTAGAGATTACAGGAGTGATTGACAGGGATGGGGCTTAATGACACAATTTGCATAAATCACACAATTAAGCCATGCCCCCTTGCAGAAATCTATGGCTTCTCTCTGGATTTTCCCGATCCAATCCAGTCCCCCAGTGCCCTGTTGTTTTTTTTACTCTTGGACCCTAAATTTAGTGTAAGAGTTAGGATATCCTTATATTCATGTTTAAACTGTTCTATTGTCTTTGCCTCTACCACCTCTGATGGTATCAACCACCTATTCAGCGAAGTTCAGTTGCATGCCCTCATGTTCTAATACATCTCTTCTTTTAAATAATGCCCCCCTCCTGTACCTGGTCAAACCCCTTTGATATATGTGAAAGTGCTATCACATGCCCTGTTCCTATTTTGTAAACGCTAAGGGCTAGATTTACTAAGCTGCGGGAATGGAAAAGTGGATTTGTTGCCTATAGCAACCAATCAGATTCTAGCTGACACTTTCTAGTATGTAATAGGAAAGTGAGAGCTAGAATCTAATTGGTTGCTGTGGGCAACATCTCCACTTTACCTTTCCCGCAGCTTTGTAAATCTGGCCCGTGAAGTCTAATAATGGTTTGGACAACAGTTCCAGAAACCTGCCCAAATAATCCCATTAATAAACCTAACCACAGTAATATGTCATACTATGGATGCCAAAGTTGAAGCCAGTTCCATGGCAGTGGTAACGGTGAACACGGATAGGCAACTTTTGTAAATTGATAGAGAGATGTCATATTAGTACATTTCATTACTGTTTGGATAACCATATTTTGCATAAAACCTATATTCTCTTCCCAATACAGAAACACTACACTGCTTTTTGTTTTACATTTAGATGGGAAGTCTTTGAAGTTAGGTCCAAGAACCTGTAAAGAATGTCTTGGAGAACACCAAGAGTGATCTGGTAAAAATTGAAATCTAGTGTTTAGCATTAAACAAGTATTTCATAGTCGCCAAAACCCATGTTCGTCAGAATACAAAGCACAGACTGAAGTATGTGAATAGATGGGGAAAAATACTGTGTTTTTTTTTATACCTCTGTACTTCAGTCCTGCTCAGATTATTTGTTTCCTGGCTAGTATAATATGTAAAATTTGAATCCAATTTTATTTCTTGCAGGCAAAAGACGTAGAATGCTGCACCTTTAATCTCCCCGCGTCTGTTATACCCCTCAAAATGTGTTACAATAAAAGCCTAGGGCTTGTCCGGGTCAAAATAACAACACCTTGCAATATTCAGAAACACTTCAAGTAGACCGTTGCCTTAGAAATAGACTTTTCCTTGCATTCTAGGATTGTACCAATTCAAAAGCTTCAAAATAACAGTAATTATAGAGCACGAAGGTGGTCAGAAAATGAAGTCAGGAAACCTATGGAAAGTTCTAAGCCTTAGGCTATTTCAGCTGTTAGATGTACAATAATAGCGGAAAAAGAGTGGAGAAAGGAAAGTGCGTCATTTCACAAAAGACCCAATTTGTGGCGGTTAGTCAAGATGTTGACATCTAACCTCAATCCTTATAGTCTTGCTAATGTTCATGGTTATATTTCTGTATTGGTCTTACCTGTCATATAGCATTTAGTGTCCTGGGGTCTGCTTACTGGATTGTTGTTTTTAAACATGTAGAGGTTGAAGGGTATTATGTTGGAGGTGCTAAGCTGTTTCCACATGTCGTGGTCAGGACTTGTCCATCGACCAGCTAGAACATCGTATTCTCGTCTACCCATGTGGACGAGCTTGGTGAGTTGGTCAAAGAGACCACCATGGTAGCCTACAATGAGCTGGAAGTTAGGGTTTGAGTCCAGGTAGATTTCGCCGTATGCGGTATACAGAATTTGTTTGATCATCAGTCCAGAGCCGGTGAAGACGGCCATTGGTGTTCCGATGTTGTCACAAGCGATGTAAAACTCGTCCCCACTGCTTAATTCCATGGCAAAGAGGTGGCCTTGTAGATCATAATAGAGGGAAGCAATCTCAGAGCTTGAATGATTGTAGAAGTGGGTGATCCTGGTGGGATTGGCAAGGTCGGCGTAGAAGAACTGTAAATGTTGACCATTATGGGTCTTTCGGGAAATTCTCCTTCCAAGTCCATCGTATCTATATCTCACAGTCCAGCCGCTGACTTTACTATAAGCTTTGACCAATAGGCCAGCAGAGTTATACTCAAACATATCGCTCCCTCTCTGCTTGAGAAATCCATCTTCATCCATCCGATATTGGACATCACCAAGTCTTGTTATCCGATCCCTTAAATCATATCTCAACGGCATCAAGCGGATGCTGTTTCCTGGGTTTAACAAGTGCAAATTTCCATTCAAGTCATAATTATATCTCCACTGTTGTTTGTCATTCACAAAAACGGTTTGTAGCTGTCCGTCATTGTCATATTCGTATGTGTACCGCGTAGAGTTGGCATAGGGTCCGACCTTCAACTCCTTCTTCACTACTCGGCCCATGTTGTCGTACTGCAGCAACATCCAAAACATCATGGATCTAAAGATTTCATACTGTAGCTCCCTCACTCGCCCATAGGTATCAAACTGTTTTGTGTGCGTCATGACCGCTGTCGTGATGATCTGGTTGATGTTGTAATAAATGACTCCAAATTTGCCGAACTGTTCGGTCTTGCCGGAGACGTCATCGTACCTGTACAGATCGATGGGCAACGGTGTCTCGTTGATGACAGCCTGCATGCTGGTGACTCGGAAACTGTTGTCATAATTGTAATCAAATCTGGCGTTCACCATGCCCTCCTCGGTGAATCGAAAAATCTGTCGGTCAATCAGGGGTCCTATCTGCCGGTACCGGATTGTGCATGTGAAGCCATCATTTTGCAAGTTGACCGTCTTCAACATGCCGGCAGTTTCATCATAACTGAACGCTATTCTTGTGGTGTCGTACAAGATCTCTGCAAGCTTTGACAGCTTGCCGTACTTGTATATAACGCGCCTTCCGGTGCCCATATATAATGTTTGTAGGAGTTGCCCTTCTTCAGAAAAGTCCTGTAGGACAGAGGCATTGCCTTCAGGGGGTCGGTAAATATTTCGATAGTATCCGATGGAGCGGACTGTCTCCAAGGTTTGTCTAGCCACGTTAGGCATCGTTACAGAAGACAATCGATTGTTCTTATCAAATTCAAAAATATATTGCCTCTGGCTATGAAGAAGTAACACCATCGACTAAGGAAAAAGAAACAAAGCATTAGTATTGAGCATATGTTACAAAAACAAAATAAATCATCGCAGTACGTCCTCCTTATTAATGTTTAACAAGTGAACGACAAATATAAATGACCGATAGTGTTTTAGACATTGGGACAGACTAAGAAATGCAATCTTCCTGCGAGAGCATCCCATAGCAAAAAACTTTTGCAGTAATCCGCAAGTCACTGGGCAATATTATCCTCATTTGAACACTCCTATGTAACACTCGATACAAACATAGGTGCGTCTGAGAGTAGAGGTTAGTATCCAATTTACTCTTACTTAGGTTATGGTTAGGCTATGGAAAGGGTTAAGCTGCAAAACCTGATGGGGTTTTTATTGCTGAAAACACGTAAGGGCCAGATATACTAAGCTACGGGTTTGGAAAAGTGGAGATGTTGCCCATAGCAACCAATCAGATTCTAGCAGACATTCTCTAGTATGTAATAGGAAAGCGAGAACTAGAATCTGATTGGTTGCTAAGGGCAACATCTCCACTTTTCCAAACCTGCAGCTTAGTAAATCTGGCCCCAAGACGAACATAAATAACAATTTCGAGTTCCTTTTTGACAGCATTCCTACCCTTTCTAACTAATGATGTCGAGTACATGACTGTCGCCAAAATGACTTTACACCCGATTCCATCCATGTAAATCTACCTATGGAATCTTATAAATCACTGACCATCTTCTCATGCCTATCTTGAATTTAGTTGGGTTCCTCTTTGTCAGCGACAAAAGCAATATTTTTTATAGGTTTTGTTCTGAAATATAAGATTGACTGGTGTGATATAACTTGAGCGTAGCCAGATTTGTTACCGTATCTGGAAAACAATGCCATTATTTATGTTGTTAAATGTTAAGTCAGAACATTTTAATTGTCATTAAAATGATTGATACTAAGAGGCACTATAAAGGTACAGTCTAAGGATATATCTAACTAATGTCAACAGCAGGTGGCGGCAGAGGTCCTTTCTGGTGTGTGTGCTGTGTGATTGGTGGGCCACTCGGTGCATGCGGCTTAGCGCTGTCCTCTGCTGGCCTCCCTCCCATTGCTCCTGGCTGGGTGCAAGTTGGTTGGCTGGCTCGGGCCCACCCTCTCCTCTGGTTCATTTACTTGCACAGGGAAAGCTCTGCCTATAGGTTTTACTGGACATCAATGGACAGAATTGTCTTCACACCTTCTCTAGGTATGTATAAGTCCATGACTTCCCATCAGCAAAGGTCCTGGATATGATTTTGCCTGACTGGTCATACTCCATCCTCTCCGACATGGTCCCTCTTTGAATTCCTGCCACGTGTCCCCCGGGAGAGTAGGTCACATTCACCCCGTTTAAACCGTTGGAGGGAGACCAAAGGCTGGGTCTGCCGGCATGATCGTAGAGAATCCTCAGGGTGAACTTTCGATGGTCATCATTAATCTTCTCTGTCCTTGTAACACGATCGAAATCTAGAGACAGCAAGTTTCTGTTGTGCACCTATGGGAATACACAGACAAGAACTGTCAAAAGGACAGACTATGATTCTGCTAGAGGTCATTTTTTGATATTTGCTTTTCATTTATATTAAATTGTTCAGCTGGTTACTGAATGCCATTGTAACAAAATGCAGAATGTTAAAAACCAAAAGCTTAATATTTCATTAATGGCATTAAATTAGAAACCACTTAGGGTGGAAGTAATGTAGGAGTCACTTTCATGTGATATAAAGGTAGCCAAGCAATGTAACAAAGCAATGAGAAAGGCAAGTCAGATGCTTGGTTGTATAGGAAGAGGAATTAGTAGCAGAAAGAGAGAAGTAGTGATGTCATTTTATGGATCGTTGGTACGACCGTCACTTTCTATGTTCAGTTATAATTAATATAAATAAAGAAAAGATTTTACCCTCAGTCGGCGCCCAAAAACCGTGACCTGCCCCCTCGCCTGTTCCTTGCGTTGCCGCCACTCTACCAAGTTGAGGCCGTTGTCAATGGGAAGGGTGACGTTGCGTTTACCGACGGTGGGGTTCACGGTTCCAGCCAGCAGGTGAGGCTCTGTCTGTAGGGCGACCTCCATCCCATTCGCTAGAATTAGCCTCAGTGAACCATCAGCGCCAATATAATAGCTGTTCCTCACTTGGTCTGCAGAACACAAAGCATGCTGGGTATTAATCAAAGGCCACGTTCACACACACTAAAACACACAGTATCCTTTGGTCTTGGAATGAATAAATTATCTATAAACATACAACTGACTTTCCAACATCTATTCAACAAAAATTACAGGTTGCATATCGTTTTAATCCTCACACAAGGATGTATTTTCTTTATTTAAAAAAAATGGCCCGACTTCCTGTTGTACCCGTTAGATTATCCCTCTGTTGCTGTTGTGCAAAGCATCTGCAATTAAGATGTTATCTGTAGCTACCATAGGATTATAATTCACCTTGGAGCAGCGTATAAAAGGCTCCGGATGCGGACAGGTTGGTCGTTATGGTAACATCATCCTTATTCGAGGTCTCTACCTGGACGTGGACCGAGCTGTCGGTGTCGCTGTGGAAACTGCTGACCTGACCGGTGGGGAACGTGACGTTGGTCAAGCGGCCGAAGCTGTCGTATCTGGAAATGAGTAACACAGAATCAAAAAACTGCTTAAAAATGTGTGCTGACCTAACAGAGAGACATCATGGGAACCCTTGTTGCCATTTTGTTTCAAATGAATGCTGCATTTGTTACAATAAAGTTAGTTAAGGAAACCAAAATGGCTGCCTCTCTTATATTGTCACTTAATGCAATTACAATGTATATATGAAACTTTGCCAAGCTTAACTTGCAATTTTAATTAGAAATACAAAAAATGTATGAACAAATTATCAACAAGCTATACATGACCCCATCCATTCGGTACACAATACTCCGCTCCTGAGCTTCCAACTGTCACTCACCTGGTTTAAATGAATTAACTGATATTTGAAAACAATTTTTCACATTAACAAAGGTGGTTACCATAGTAACTGGCAGTTGGAAGCTCAGGGCACAGAGCATTTTGTACCTAATGGAATGGGTCATGTTGGAGGGTCTGGCTATATTAGAGCTGACTGCTCCGGTATTACAAAGTAATGACTACTAGACTTTTGGGGGTCCATAGCGTTCAGTAGTATCAATAAGAGAGCAACTTTTAAACATTATGAGCAGGGAAATTAAAATGTAACCCTTATAACAGCATGAGATATGTGCAACACATGCTGTCATTGTGAGGTGACTATCCACTGATTTGCATGTAAATGGGAAAATTTCAAGAATTGTTAAGATCTGAAACAATCACCAAACCTGAACATGTTTCTTCTTCAGAGCAGAACTGGGGGTGGTTGGGAAGAGGGGCGATATAGGACACATGATATGTATGTAAGTATGTATGTATACATGGATTCTACAGATTATTCCCTAATACAGCTCACATGCTTTCCTAGGGAAAAGAAGGAGGAATGGATACCTACAGGCAGAGGAGCGATAAAATGATGCCATAGTATTCAACTCTCCCTGAATAGTGGGTGATCTCCCTGAAGAGTGTGTGACAGGCGAAAATGAGCATTTGGTTGTCTCTGCTTCTAAAAGGGCCATATGACTTCACCTGTGTTCAGTTCTGGAGGCCAAATCTCCAGAAAGACATAAATACATTAGAGACTGTGCAAAGAAGAGCAAATAAAATGGTGCATGGCCTTTGTAACAAATCATACCAAGAAAGGCTAGAGGAACTAAACATGTATAGCT
>WWET01002906.1:66504-76840 GCA_011038615.1 Limnodynastes dumerilii | reverse complement strand
GGACATGATAGCAGCTTTCAAATACATCAAGGGTTGTGACCAGCTAGAGGAGGGTACCATTTTTCAAAAGAAAAGGTGTAATAGAACACGAGGGCATGGATATAAACTGGGGGGGGGGAGATTTAAGAGGAAAGGTGGGGATAATGACTTCACTGAAAGGGTGATAGATAAGTGGAATATTCTCCCATCTGAGGGGGTAAAGGTAACACAGTAGAACAGTGTAAACATGCTTGGGATAAATATAAGGAGATCCTAAATCTCAAACTAAATTAAAGGTAAATAGGGTCTAGGATCAGTATAGTTTTAAATAAACAACTGGGCAGACTGGATGGGCCATGTGGCTCTTATCTGCCGTCACTTTCTATGTTTCTATGTGATGGTACATTGGTGTGATATAGATGTGGAGTGTCTCTGACCTGCAGGACTCAGTCGCAGTGGACTGATGCGCCAGGAGGTCTTCCCTTTACATCAGTCTATTGAAGGTGACTATTTGACAGGGGTCCGGCCTGGGGTATCAGCCCCTCTCAGCATGGGCCTAGGACACTGTTAGTTTTGGTACCCATCTAATGGCGGAAATAAGTCGGGCCATTACCTCATGAAGTTAAGAGTTTTGCTCTGTGATCCCGTCACAAATGAGCTGGAAATTCTACAGAATTTACTTGTGTTACTACAAGCCAGGGGCGCCTTCAGAAAATGTGGGGCTCCGCCCACGTGTGACATCATCGGTGACATCCAATGGGACTGGCCCGCTACTGAGCAGTGGCGATACCTGCTGCTGAAGAGCTAGGTAAGTATCGGCGGGCCCCCCATCAGCTCTGGGCCCGGGACAATAGTCTCGGCTGCCCCCCCCCCCCTCCCCTTGACGGCGGCCCTACAAGCAATATCAAGTTGCGCTGCATTTCAGAAGACAAAACGAAAAACTATGCCGCCAAGACGCGGTTAATAAATTTATAGGCAATATGTTTACATAGTCCAGAGCGCTGTATATTTATTTATGGGAACATTATTTCTGCTGTAAAATTGGTTCTTCATGTTCTCCTAACTTACTTTATGACCACAATGGAATATATTTCTCCGCCGTTGCTGAAATTGTATTTATTTATATCTAAATCTGAATACAACCCTTCCCTTTTTAGAGAGCTCTAAACAACAGAGAGAGCGGGCCCCCCCCTGAATCTAATTCCGAGCTCTCGATGCTGCCAGTCAATTGTCATCACACTTGAAATAGTCCCAAATGGAAAAATCTGACCCCGTAGCCAATTTGATATTGGCGGAATTACATTTAAAAACAGCAGTTTCTTCCAGGGCCGGTCAATAATTTATGTTGACAATGCTTTTAGATTTATCTTAAAAAAAATATTGCTGATTTTTTTTTTTCCACCACAACTAAAGTACAACAATCTTTTTCGGGGAGAATTTACAGTAATGCTGGGCTGGAAAATAGCAGTTTAAAAGCAAAAAAAAGCAAAAAAAAATATATATATATATTCTGCTTATTATATTAATACTATGAAATATGGCTAAAATTAGAAACCTTGATAATGTTTTAATTAAACATACAAAGTACACTCAGATAGAACCTGATTCACACTTAAGAAGGTTTTAGGTTCCTAATTTTACGCACCCAAGTTGCATAACGACGTAACAGTTTTGCAAGTTGTATGAAATGTTTGGACATCATCTGACGTGGCCGGTTATAGTTAGAACAAATAGAGTTAGGAAAGTGAATACTCACTCATAGAACGTGGTCCAGCCGTTCTCGTTGCTCTTCGTGGCAAGAAGGCCAGAATTTCCATGGTAGGTCATCATGGCCAGCTCATTACCCTGTTCTGAAACGGTCTTGAGGGCACTGTTTGTACCGATGGTCAACCAAAAGACTTGTCCATCGGGCACTACCAGCCAGAGTGGCATGCCGGTGGAATCACGTCTAATGTTTAGGGTGTTGCCATTGTTGTCAGTGATGAGGGTGAGATCTCCGTCACCGGTGTAGGTGAAGTTGTAGAGATAATCTCCGGTTGTAAGGCTCTGGGTATAGAGGTGTCTTCCGGTTACATCAAACAGGTACAATTCCTGGTCAATGGGAGAAGATACCTCGTACAGGTTCTGGCTGTTGAGGAACGGCTTGTTGGTACGGATGAAGCGGATCCGAATATTTCCAAGATCTGCCACGTACAAGTCGCCATCCGCACAAACAGCGAGCGACGATGGTGCATTCAACTTGGCGTCCTTTGCGTAGCCGTCATCACCGGAAAAGCATTCACAGCTTGGATCGTTCTTGCAGTCGCAGCCGCTTGGCGCTCCGGCCACCAGGGAGATTTCACCGTTGGTAGTAACCTGCCGGATTCGGTTGATCTTTTTCTCATCCGTTTCGGAGATGTATAGGATGCCGTTATGGGATACGGCCAATGCGGTGGCTGCCTCCAGAGTGGCATGGACGGCTACTTTGCTGAGGAGGAAGTGGTCGATGCCGGGGACCTGGCAATGCATTGGTCGGCCCGCCACGATGCGCACCTGGTGATTTTCAGAGATTTGTAACACCACATTGTTATCGAGGACATAGAGGGAGTTATCCATGGGGTTTACCGCCATGTCTGTTGGCCATTCCAGGCGAACCTAAAAAAAAATGAACCGATAACATTTCAGAAAACAATAACAACGATGCGGAGGACATATAAACATATATAACATGGATATATAACCAACACTCAGTGCTGGCCACCATTTTGTGAGTTGAGCCAATATTCTGGAATTATTTTGCCATAGCGCTGCGACTGGCACTACACACCCCACTTTACAGTCTACAGAGAATCCAGCGGATAGCTATGTGACCCTAAAGTCTGTAACTGCGAAGGGAGACCAGGAGCCAGATATACTAAGCTGCTGGCTTGGAAAAGTGGAGATGTTGCCCATAGCAACCAATCAGATTCTAACTCTTACTTTCCTATTACATACTAGAGAATGTCAGCTAGAATCCTATTGGTTGCTATGGGCAACATCTCCATTTTTCCAAACACGTAGCTTAGTAAATCTGGCCCCAGGTCGTATTTATATCATAAAAGCTTGGCTAAGCCCTTACATATTGATCCTCCATTACGAATGAGGGCCGAGTGCACTACCCTCGCATTTACGGAATATACGATCGCGCTATGCGAACGTAAGCCTTTGCTGGGAGAACTTACTCTGAAAGACCGCATTTACGCAGTCTACATAAGGAAAAGACACGTAGATAACGTAAAAAATGTACTACACATACGCAGTAGGAAAAAACGCTAAACACCTGACGTCTATGTTATACATCCGGTAGTCTGCATATGGCCCAAGGTCTGAATTAGGTGCCGGCCCACGTTACCCTCTCTTGTTTTAGAACAATGCAGCGTGTGCTTTGCTGTTTAATAATGTATGTACACTTCCATATCTTTAGAGCATTGCTAACACGGAGCTTCGTGTTACCGGCACGCACACCGCGCATTCCTGGCAGGGTCGTTTTTTTTCAGTTTTTGAAGCCTATTTCTGGTCATCACCGCCGCTTTAATATTTCATCACCTTTGGACCTCTAGAGCCCGCAAGACCTGACTGCAAAACCTTTCTATGTATAGATGGTGTGGACGTCATCAGGGGCATTTCTAAGAAGTGAGGGTCCCCTTACCCCATCCCCTGGTCACGTAATAGGAGTGAGCTGGGCTGCTTGTGGTTCCCCGCTAAGAATGGCCCTATTCCCAGCCAGTTCCGAGCTGGCGGTTGGGATATCGATTGCTTATGCCTCGATGAGGCATAGCAATCGATATCCCTGGAGCACTGAGCACGGTGCTCCGATAGGTAAGTGCAAAACACTAGCCCAACCCTTCCCCTGATTCTAACCCTAACCCTCCTCCCCTTCCATTACCCTAACCCTCCCTTCCACGCAGCCTGACCCTAACCCTCCCTTTTCCCTAGTCTGACCCTAATACTCCCTTCTCTATAGTCTATCCCTACCCCCCTCCTTTCAGCCTGACCCTAACCCTCCCCTTCTATGGCCCCAACCCTAACCCTCCCTTTATAAGGGCCTAACCCTAACCCCACCCCCCTTAACACTAAAAGTCCCCAGAGAGGTTACTCACCTCTCCGTAGCCGTCAGCGAAAATGAATGGGTGACTATGACGATCAGCACACTCACCCATTCGGGAAAAATAATCCAAAATGGCTGCCTATTTGAAATAGAGACAACCGAAAAGGAACTTTCAGGTGTCTCTATTTCTAAAAACACCTCATTACAGCAGGGACTGCAACCGCTTTGGGCCCATATGCTACATGCCGTAATTGAATCCCATACAGAGGTACTATTGTGTGCACTTTTGGATACAAAATACCACCCCCAACAAGCACGGTCCCCTAAATACGGCACCTAGGTTGCCATCGTATTTACGTTTGCCTCTGAATCGGGTCCTGAATGAGCTGTGGGAATAGGAAACGCAGAGAGATCTGAATACAAGGCATTGTAGACGGCACAAGATGGCCGCCGACAGGTTCTGCAAACTGGATGGCTCATAGTGATTTTTGCTTATGCTGCAGCCCAGTAATTGAAGCAATTTTTCCTCCTGGTACAGGGAAGGTGGCAGATTTTAAATACCAACAAATGGATTGTTTAGTTAGTAGAAATAGGGAGTGGGACGGAGATAAAGACTAATTAATTTATACAAAATCCTTTTGATGATTAATCAAGCTGTGCAATCAAAGATACAGTGACCAGAAGTCTGCCTAGGCCAGACTTTGTCTGTATTATAATGAGAAAACAAATGGCAACTTGTTTTCATCCTCGGCTCTTTAAAGCACAGCATGACTCCGGCTGCAACTCATTTGCAATCTGATACAGCCCAAATCCTCTTTATGTTCCTGCTGTTTGAAATTTTGGGGTAGGGAGAGCGACGCAGAGAGTCTGAGGGAGTTAATCGAATTCAGCTTGGCCGAGGGCTGTGTAGCGTTACAGCCAGTGAAACCCGAGACCAGTAATGCGCCGGAGGAGCAGATGGCGACAGTACCTGTGAAATGTCCATGACGGAGTCGCAGCTCAGGGGTCTGGCCGAAGTCAGGTCGTTGGAGCCGAGCAAGGTGGAGATGATTCCGTTCTGGTCGATGCGGCGTATCATGGTGCCGTCCACAAAGTAGATGAGGCCGTATTTGTCCACGGTGATGCCTAAGGAGGAGAGAGATAGTATGAGAAAATATGGCAGTGGGTAGTGAGCAACTGCTGACCGTTTATACTTACACTTAAACATAGCTTGACTCAATTAACTGGACATGTACATGGTATATACAGAGGACTGTTTAATCACGGCTGTATCAAAGCCAAATGCTATAAAGAATATTTCTAAACTGGAATGGGTACAACAAATGTTCAAATGTTCTCGTTTCTACAAGGTACTCCTTCCTGGCTAGGGTTATGCTGCAGAGAGGTTAGGTTTAAGGTTAGGCTGCAGGAGAGGGATGGTGAGGGTCAGGTTGCAGAGAGGAGAGGGGAAAGTTAAGCTGCAGGATGAGAATGGCTAGTGTTAAGCTGCAGAGAGGGGAGGGTTAAGGTTATACTGAAGGATGAAAATGGTTAGGGTTATGCTGCAGAGAGGTTAGATTTAAGGTTAGGCTGCAGGACAGGGATGGCGAGGGTCAGGCTGCAGAGAGGAGAGGGGAAGGTTAAGCCGCAGGATGAGAATGGTTAGTGTTAGGCTGGAGAGAGGAGAGGAGAGAGTTAAGGTTAGGCTGCAGGATGAGAATGGTTAGGGTTGGGGTAAAGGGAGGGTTATGCTTAGGGGTAGGGGGGTTATGGTTAGGCTACGGGGCGAGGATGGTTAGGTTTTGGAGAGGATTAAGGTTAGGCTGCAGAGAGGGGAGGGTTAAGGTTAAGTTGCAGGAAGAATATGATTAGAGTTAGGATCAAAGAAAGTGTACATTGGAATATTCATAGAGTCACAGAAACAACGCAGTCTCTCTCTCTAGAAATTGCAAATAACGGCAAAGTGATCTGTCGAAAGTCATATCTGTGGGCTATCTGCACCTCACAGAGCACCTTTCATTTGGAGAGTTCATGAATGTCTATAGAAATATCTGGTGGTGATACACCCATGAACTCTTCCCTTCCTTACCACAAGGTGTCATTTGGTCTCTAAGCTAATTATTCCTGTATGCTGGCTTGTACGAATGATCTTCTCCACATGATCACAATTAAGATTGTCCTGCATATGAGCCAGACACCTTCAGATGAACAGGGACCACACTGCACGGACACGACAACACAAAGGAAAGCAATCAATGCTGAACGGAGAACGCGATCCAACATGGAGAAGTATTGACTTCCAAGCGCTGGTGATTAACACAACCGGTGCAGAGCGGTGATACTAATCAAACACCAAGCCGGGTGTAAGGGGCAGAACGCGTGGGGGATATTGTGTTCTTTGTATACCTCGAATAATCCCCAATGTTTTAGCAGAGTCTTCAGTTTTTATGGGAGCTTTCTGATGTCTCTTCTTAAATTTCTAATAACGACTTGATAAATAATCCCAGCACATAAGCAACACATCAGACATGTCATCAGTAACAATATGAATGTAGCACCAGGATCTCTCCAATGCCAGAATATTTGGCACAGACTCTTTGCAGTTTTAAATTACAATTACCATAAAGCCTTTCCTAAAAAGTACAATGTAAAGTTTAATGGCCTTTACTATTGCCTGAAATAGAGGCAGATATCTCCAGGAGGCCATAAATACACTAAAGATTGTGCAAAAAGGTGCAGCTAATATGGTGCATGGCCTGTTTCACACAACATACAGAGAAAGACTAGAACAACTTCCAGCATGCGTTGTTTAATAGCAGCTATGCCTATGCAGTTAAAGCATCCTGGGAGTTTCAAAACACCTTGAGAGCCACAGGTTGGCCAGACCTGGGCTAGAGGAACTAAACATTTATAGCTTGGAGCAGAGAAGAGCAAATAAAATGGTCCATGGCCTGCGTCAAACAACATATAAAGAAAGACTAAAGGAACTAAACATGTATAGCTTGGAGCAAAGAAGAGCAACTAAAATGGTGCATGGCCTGTGTCATGCAACATACGAAAAAAAGCTCTGCGTCACTTTCTAGGATTCAAATAATAGAACAAAATGCAACTATAACAGGAAAGTGAAATGCTTTCATGCAAAGGATAATTCGCTCAAACTAGGCCGTAAATAGAGAGATTTGGTTGTAGGATCCGATCAGCAAACATCATGATGTGTAAAAACAAATGGGAGTTCAATAAATTTTATAAATAACAGGACTGTCATCAGATAAAGGATGGCTACACACTATAGGATAATTTGGCCAATCAGACGATTATTGCAATTGCGCCTGTTACGGCCGTGCTGACAATCTGGGGCAGCAATGTCTACACATTATGGGTCCTTGGCTTTATTAAACAGCAGGTCATCGATCTCCTAAGGATTTTTTTAACTGTAGTATTAGACATATTTTTGCCTTCTATCCTGACCCGTATTAATTAGATGTATACATGGACAAGGGGCTATAGGGACAATCAATTGTCCAGTGACACAGGATAGTGAAACATCAGCTTCTTTAATGCCTGCGCTGGGCTTGCTCCACGGTTCATTGCTACAACAAAGACTTGTGGAGAACTTTCTCCGAGAATGATTCCCATTGGAAATTAAAATTCAAACGTGTAATTCTACATATGGTGGAGACATTTAACTGCGGACAAGGATTACAATTAAATTCTGAAACTGTAACTGAGGTTTCATATGGCCTGATTTAAAAGTCACTTGTGGTTTGGGATTGATTGAAGGCAGCTTTGGAGAGCCTTTTTCCCCCTCTCTGCTGAAGAAGGAATGCTTTATGGTGCGTTAAATGTATCTTTTTGTATGTTAATCTGGGCCTTCCAGCGTTTTGTAGAAAATGGGGAAAAAATGTGTTTGATAAATCCTACTGACTCCAATCCATATCTTTTTATACATTCTCTTTTTATTATGAGAATAAAAACATCTATTGATGAGCTTGTACCATCCACTCACGTATGCTTCCTTCTTTCATCCTACAGAGTTCAATTTAAACTTCTCACCCTTCCCGACAAATCCCTCACTTCCATCCCTCCTAATCCCAACATCTACAGTTCTGTTACCACACTCATATACGATCACACTCCTGTCTCCAGGACTTCTCTCGTGCTGCACCTCATGACTGGATCCCTTTCTCTCTTCCTATACTCTACCCTCTCTCCAAAGTTTCAAACAGCTTTCAAGCCCATTTCTTCATCCAAGCTTACCAAATTTCTTCACAACTTGCCCTTACAGCGCCTTCTCTTTGATTTCCCCCTCAGAGTCACCCTCTATAAACTGCATACACTGAAGGGCAGTGGTCCCTCTCCTCATATCATTGTCTTCTCCTTACCTAGGGCACCATCGTCCCACTGTTATTTCTTAATCAATGGGCAAGATCCCAAACAATAAGTTAGCAGCTGGTTCTAGACAGCACAGTATAGGGGCCCAATAATTATTCTGAATGGCTCAAAACCTGTCTACCAGCAATCATCTCTTTGCATCAAGGCAATTGTCAAAGTCCTCTTTACTCATTGTATCGATGTCTACAGTTACACAGGAACCACAAAATTATTAAAAATAGGCACAACCAGATACCGGAATCACAAAATTCGGCACAATTGGACAATGGCTTGCTATAATGCATTTGATACTTCTATCAATGGCCCGGATTCATACTACCGGACGTATAGCACATATATCCGTAGTTTGCCGTTTTTTGCTACTGTGCATGCGTGGTAATATTTTTACGTAATCTACGTATCTTTTCATTACTTAGATTGCGTATATGCGGTCTTTTGAGATATGCTATACGACCGGTAGTGTGAATACGGGACAACTACTCACTTGTACCTCCTTCCCTCCCCTGCCGAGTTCCATTTTAACGTCTCACCCTTACCGCCAAATCCCTCACTTCAAGTTCTCCTAACGCATTCTTATATCTGTTATCACAAACATATACAATCACACTCCTATCTCCAGGACTTCTCCCATGCTGCACCCATCACTGGATCCATATGTCTCTCCTTATCAGGCTCTCTGCCCTCTCTCCAAACTGTTAAACAGGCTTTCAAACCCCATTTCTTCATCCAAGCTTACTAGCAGAGACTTTTCGATTGCAATGTAATCTATAAGTGCTAATTTGTGGCCATATGCAACACAACATTCTAGAATAGACTCCACGGCTAATTATCTCTTGTTACTCCATCTGCTTCCATGATGTGTTTTTTTTTACCTCTTGGATTGTTCAGCGAGGCTTCTGTAGCTTTTCCACCGTCTCCACATCGTGTATCATCGAAGGGAAGGCACTGGTCTCCGGTTCCTGCCACCACTTCTGAATTTTTTACAACGTCCTTCAGGACTGTCGTTGACTTGATCTTGTAGACCCGTCGGCTGTTGGTGTCCGACAGGAGGATGGCGCCGGTGACGGGGTCTGTGGCCAAGTAATATTTATGGGCTGGACTGTGGCTGGAATAGAGTTAAATAAGGTAAAATATAAAAAACAATGAATGGTGAAATTACAACATCGAGACATCAAGACAAGGCATGAGATTTAATGAAACTTCTAGCAACCAATCAGAATCAAGCTTTAATTGATCTAATACATTCTTGAAAAACCTTTCCAGCTCGACAGCAATCGATATAGGGGCTCTTGGCTACCCGCTAAATTTTATCAAGCAATAAACACCGGCCCAAGTTAAGTAGCTTCATTTATTTTGCATATATTCTTAATAAATGCTGTGGTTGATTAAGAATTATGTTGTGTCTCCTTTAACTTCTGCGGCCAGATTTACTAAGATACGAAAAAGGAAAAGTGGAGATGTTGCCCATAGCAACCAATCAGATTCTAGCTCTCACTTTCACATTACATGCTAAAAAATGACAACTAGAATATGATTAGTTGCTATGGGCAACCTCTCCATTTTTCCTTTCCCGTAGCGCGGAATATCTGGCCCCCTGGTATCTAAGTAATACTTAAGTTCCACTGGATTAGAACACTTTCATATGTTTGAAAGCTTCTACCATACCCCCCCCTCTCCCTTCTCTGCCCCAAGATTAGAAGTTTTGATAAATCCAACCCACAGTCTATAGATCGGGAGATGACGGGGGAATTAACCTGACCTCAAACTGAACAATGCTGCATCTCGTAGCACGGTAGAAAGAGATGGAATGTATAACAGACGTAACGTCTAAAGCTTGGTGAGGTTGGTAAATCCCACGGCACCGCTTAAACAACTTCCTAAACACACCAGCTCGCTACACACACAGGTTTCAGTTCAGCA
>WWET01002906.1:15248-30382 GCA_011038615.1 Limnodynastes dumerilii | reverse complement strand
ACACACACACAGAGCTGAATTTAAAACTCATGGGCCCCTAGGCAAGATGCCATTTCGGGTCCTGAATGTCGGAAATGACAGCTTTCGTCTGAAAAGGCCGCAAGGATGATTAACAGTGTTGGATCCTGGAAAGTCCCAGGCCCCTGGGGCTCGATAGGCCCTAGGCGGGCCCCTAGGTTGCCTTATGGGTAGTCTGGCCCTGTATGTATATATATATATATATATTCAACATTGAAATCTGGTTGTGCTGGCAGTCATATATATATATATATATATATATATATATATATTTGATTTATTTCATATGTCACCTTTGTAAATGCACATTTCTACATTGCACTGAGTCAATATTCTGTCTGAACCAGACTTTCTGAGCATCTGCACTTTGCAGCTGGATTGTTACCCCAACTGAACATGCAGCGTGCGAATGTATTTTAACAGAATGTGTTCTGATCCATTCAAACTTAACTTAAGATCAATGATTCCTCTAACAGAGGGGAGGCTCTGAGTCACAAGTTTTTTTCCCTCTTAAGCAATTTACAGCAGCACGGTGCCTCCGTGAGTAGCACTTGTGTCTCACAGCGCTGAGGTCATGAGTTTGATTCCTGGACTAGGCCTCATCTGTGTGGAGTTTGTATGATCTCCCTGTGTCTGTGTGGGTTTCCTCCAGGTGCTCCCGTTTTCTCCCACACTCCAAAAACATACTGGGAGGTACATTGGCTGCTGAATAATTTAACCCTAATGTATGTATGTATGTATGTGTTAGGGACCTTAGTATGTAGCTCCAGTGGGACAGGGACTGATGTGAATGTGAAATAGTCTCTCTAAATGCTACGTAATCTGATAACGTTATATAAAACCGTTCATTAATAATAATAATAATAATAAAAAATAAATGTACAGTATAGGCATTCCCTCTCTCTGTGCACCTGTCCCGAGCTCCATACAATTTTTGGTCGCTTGAGACTGAAAACGTACGGCAGTTCCTGGCTGACGTGAGCCAGTCCATGCGAATGCGAGTGGTTACAACCAAAGGCAAAACATACCGACCGCTGAGAGCGCCATTACTATCCTTTCCGGGGCAGGTGAGGGGGGAGGGGGGGAAGTAGAGACGCGGCCATATGAAGTACCTAGGGACTGGGGGCAACTGTCCGAGTGCAGATTGGTCAATGTCCTGTGTCTGAACAGCCAATGACTTTACTGGGCAAGCACTGGATGGGGAAACGAGTCACTAGCGCCCTTGGTTACGGCCCAGTCCAATCAGATTTCTCAGAATCTTTTGCCTGGCAAATCAAAAGTGAAGATCCGGCGCCATACCTTCATTATTAGCCACCATTTTTTAATCACCATCTAGAACTCCACTCGTGATACAATTGCTCCTGAGTATAACAGAACTCTATAGACTCACCCTCCATTGAAAGGATTCTCTCCCGGGATGAAGTGTGTGCTGTCTCGGCCGATGAGGAATTTAATTCTGTGGTAGAAGGACTGCAGGTTCTGCTGGGACACCGGGGCTTGCGTTTCTTGGATAATGTCCAGAGGGTCCGGAGAGCCCAGGCACAAGGTGTTTGTGTGGCAGGGTTGTTGAAGGCAGCAGTCAGGATCCATGCAGTCGGCCAATCCATCTGGAAAACCCAAAAAGTCAACAGGTTATTTTGTGGTCTGTCGCAGTTTAGAAGGACGTTATTCTATAGAATAGACTTATTGGACCAAATTCACACATAAGCGTGTGATCCGTAGGTGCGGATATGAATGTATCCGCAACTAATTCCCTGCTCCCATCCCCCGTCCCCATAGGAAACCCTTCATTACCTGTGCGTATTTTCCTCTTATGGATTGAAAATACGCACGTGGAATCCCCAGTCCTCCCCTCCCAGCCTAATTTAAATCCCTCCGCACACCCACTTTACGAAACTAGCCCCTGGCACGCCCCCCCTTACCTTAAAAACAACGTGCGGTCTTTAAAGACGGAGCCCCCTACGCAAATTGCATGGTCTTTATGTTTACGCATTCGCAGTGACTCCGTACGGAATAATACGCACCTAAGATGCATCAGATTCTTAAGCTGGCCATACACTAGAGCGATTATCTGCCCGACCCCCCAATTATCGGTGATTTGACGAATTATCGCTGTAGTGTGTCTGAAAAGCACGATAATCTTCCCAAAATGGCCGCCAGCAGATAATCGCATTCTTTTGGAATTCCCGATTGATTATCGTTTATCATGCAGTGTGTGGGATTAGTACAGATTTTTTTGGTTCTTTCCACGCCCCTTTAGGGTGTGTTGAAGTAGATGTACAGAACTTCTTTCCTGATTATTGCACCCAATACGCATTCTGAAGACCTGTGCTTGCAATTGTCATCCTGTAAAGATGGAATGAAAGTACGTATTTTTCCACAAATTTACTTTATTTAACCATACATACATGGAAACAACATGCAGAGACTTTCGAAGTTCACACGATGTTTCTTTTCCTGTAGATTTATGGGTAAATATGTCTATTTGCTTTATGGATAAATAGGACTACTGGATATGGATGGATTTCTAACATCCTGAATTTCTAACATCCTGTTCCGGCATGACTCCTTCATTGCTGCTATGTAATAGCAACATGTGAAGATTATTGCATAGTCTGTGTGCGTAAAAGATTTTATGGACACAGAAAAGCACAGAAAAATTGTCCTTTTTTCGGTCGACTATCGTATAGTGTATGGCAACGATATCCGAGCTTCTCACTAGAGGAAAAATTGGTACAATTATCGAGAAATTCACGCCGTAACGATAATCGTCCTAGTGTATGGCCAGCTTTAGGTGTGAATACAGACCATTATCATAGTTGTCAACTCCCTGAAAAGCAGGTGATCTACCTGACTCCCTGTAGTGTTTGCAGTCTCCCTGAATCTGATTAAGTTCCAGAAGTCATTGCAGTATGATGACAGAATTTAGAAATTGTGTCCTATTTCTCTGCATGGCGGCCATTTTCATGGAGGCCAAAATGTAATCAGAGACTGTCAATTATTTAAGACAACATGACCTCAATAACGGAGACAGAAATTAATCAGCTGCAGTGTCACCTTTTGTACTTTTATCTTTTGAAAATATTTATTCTTTGACAATTAAACAATAAATAAATATTAAAGCTACAATTTTTATTAAGAAATAGGTTTCCTGGCAGCACTAGACACACCCATGGGTGGAGCTATTAACAAAACACACCCTTTAGCGGTATAGGACACACCCCTTTGGTGCATCGCCTTGATACTATCACAATCACTATTCATTTGCAAAAGCTGGCAACCGTGTTATGTAAACAATGTGGAAGTGGCCTTGTTTGAGTATCCCTAAAAAGAATCACCATCTAATTCCAAGCCTGTCCCTTTACGACAATTGCTTTCATTTTACACATGTATGAGTTTAAGCATCCAATATGTTTCTGGAGTCAAGAGGCAGAAAACGGAAGACACAGAAGCTTTTACCGGGCCTGTCAGTGGTAAACCTGGCGAATGCTTGAAGATTCACTGAGCTGTAACAAGAGGAAAGAAAATTCCACGCGGCTTTTTCTCTCCATTGTAACATCTGCCAGATGAAAAGAGGACGCGAGATACTTCAGCGGCTATCACAAAGGAGCCAAGAGCGTTGGAAGTGTCGAGATACACAGGGATACCATGCAACGCGCTTGATTGAACCGCTTTCAAGGGCATTGGGGAGAAAAGATAAAAAGAGTGTCCCGATGATTTCTACCTGACTACGCAGCATTGCTATAAAAGGGATAAATATTTATTTCTCCTTTCCTTTTGCCCAGTTTATAGCCTGAACCAATATTTTTCAGAAAACAGCCTATGCAGTCCCTTGAGTGGCAAATCACAAAATGGTGCCACTTCGAGTAAATTGGAAGGTTGTGTGCAGGATTAGGTCACAAAATGGCGGCTTCAATAAGCCATAGGTTACAGGTTAAACTGATTCAACATCGGCACTGTAACATGGGTGTGGCTTGGCGGTACGGTTGTAATCTTATGGTAGCTGTATGTAGGCTGCTGGGAGAAAGTGGCGTTGAAAGCGACAGGTAAGTGTTTCGGCCTAACCTTACCCATAACCCTTTCCTAACCCTAACCCTTCATTTCCTACAGCCTAACCCTTACTTTCCTTTCTTCACTCCATGTCCCATAGTCTAAGCCTAACCCACCATGACCCGCAGCCTAACCTTATTAACCTTCCACTTAATCCCTAACCTTAACCTTATACCCACCACAGTCACCTAACCCTAACCTATTATCCATTGCAGCCTATAGCAACTGGGAACAGGGAAATAGGGCCGGCCGAACCAGCAAATGCAACACATTCATAGAGAAAAAAAAATTATTTATCAACACACTATTTTGTAACCTCCATTATTTATAAGAATTCAATTTTGTGGTGACTCCAATGAAAAAGAATTGATTATATTGGACAAAAACTTTATTAAAAAAGTAATCACAAAGAAAGGGAAAATGTCATAATACCAGGATTATTAACGCCTAAAAAAACCACAATAGATTATAAAATAAATAAATAAAAATCACCCATGGTTTAAATATGAGGTATAAAATAACTTCTGTCTCACTGACAATGACTGCTGCTGTTTTTGTAGAGTCTGACAGAAACACTGCCTCAATTATTATTATTCTTCTCACGTTTATTCTATTGCGAAGACTTGTTATAGATATCTATGCCAAAGATCAGACTAAGCACCTGACATTAAAGTCTGTCCATTGTCTAAACAACCCAAAGGCAGCCATTTTGTGTTGCTGAAGTTTTAATATGGCAATCTATACATTCAAGGGGCAAGATTTACTAAGCTGCGGGTTTGGTAAAGTGGAGATGTTGCCCATAGCAACCAATCATATTCTAGCTGACATTTTCTAGTATGTAATAGAAATGTGAGAGCTAGAATCTGATTGGTTGCTATGGGCAATATCTCCACTTTTGCAAAATGTCTGACAGGAAAATTCTGACAGAAAATGACGCACCAAACTGTCTTTTTGTCCCATGTTTATATATAAAATAAGTATATACTTTTCCCCCAGAAAACTTTCAGGATAATGGGGTAGATCCAGAACTACGTTTGCCGTACGTTTACTCGGGTAGCGTATTTTCGTGCGCGTAAATCACCCCTTACACGGACGTATTTTGTCAAGATACGCTTTCCAAACCCTTAACTTTTTCAAACGTAACCGCAGTCACACGCACGCGTACGTATGGGCTGAACGAATTTACGCAGCTAAGCACACCCATACTGTACACTTTAAATACAACCCCCCGCCTACTTCACGTAATTCACACGTAATTTGGAGTAACGTAAAATCGGCACGCCCATACGTAAGTATTTACGTGTCACATACGTGAATGGCCCATACGTTCACAATTACGCTACGTTAATGTGCGTATTTCCTATGGTGCGCATGCGCATTGCGTACAAAACAGCGATTTTACGTCTCCGCCACGCGTAAATTCGCACCGAGGCGTAGTTCTGGATCAGGCCCAATATCCATATTTTTTTTAAAGGAGTATAACGCTCAGTCATGTTAGGCAGAAGAGTCTATCTTAATAGTGTAAAATCCTATTTTATGATGGCAATTAAGAAAATCCTCCGCTTCATGAAAACACCACTTACACTAATCCTGCTTTGTGACTCAAGTCATTTCTGTGTCAGACTGAGCGGGATTATTGCGGAAGCCACTTTGCATTCTTAACGGCTGCAGAGTGGGGTCATTTTTATTCGCACATTTAACGCGTGAAAAGGCGGTGAACGAGATGCAACACAATAATTAGGTGGCAAGCAAACGCAAAGGAGTCATCAGATCCCCTAATCCACAGATAAGAAGGAAATAGTATGCGCGGATTCGCAAAAATACGCAACTAAGTGGCAAATGCGCTCCCATGACCCCCCCCCCCTCGTTCTTATGGATCTTTACTGACTTCCGTGTCCATAATGCTGCCTTACCTCTCCGTGCGCATCTTTGTGAGGATTTTTCTGAAGTACGTGTGTACTTTGCAAACCCCGCCCATACTGAACTATTTACATGCCCCCCCCCGCCCACTTTTCTTAACTTCCTTCTTAAAGAGTAGTGACGCCCTCTGTGCGCAACGGGTTTCCAAGTGTAATATCTGGATGGCGCAGGCGTAAGTCGCAAAATATGCCACGGGGCCAGATCCAAATCTAAGGGCAGTTTTAGTATGATCTCATAACGTATTTACGCGATCGTAAGTACTATACACTTCCACGGGCACTCCCCTTCGGACGCCTGTAATTCAGCCGATTTATGACTACCAAACCCTGCCTTAACTTTTCCAGGCGTAACCGCGCTCGTATGTAGCGTCCTGACGGTCGTAACTGCCAAACCCAGCCCGCACTGTACTATTTAAATGCCTCCCTCCGCCTCCAGTGCGTGCTTACGGCTAGCGCAGGGTTGACACGCCCCTTTGTACGTAGTTACGAAATTGTTACATCCGACCAGAGTTACGATGCGTAACATCTGCCTTGCACACGCGCAGAACGTACAATCAGTTGAAGTTACTTCGCTGTCGTACTGCGTTCTGGATCTGGCCCACGTTCTGCGTATATTTATGTGCGTTACTGTGTGAAGCCGGTCCTTTATCTGGAATGAGACTCTCGCTCTGGTTGTTCTACTATTTTTAGACCACTGCAAAGGTACAGAGTTAAATTTAGACCGGTATGACTGCGGTGTATTATGAAGGGGTGGCTTTAGGCCAGACTGCTCATCTTAGAGGAGACTGTTAAACATTTGCACATAGGGCGGTATCCAGATTTCCGGATGAATGCTGAGCGCGCCATTAACCCCTATGTGACCTTTATATAATGACTTTGGGCCGTATTCAGACTTAATAATGTTCCTAGAAACGTCAGTGTGCGTATGTTTCAACAAAGGTGGTTACCATAGTAACTGACAGTTGGAAACTGAGGAGCAGAGTATCTTGTACCTAACGGAATGGGTCATGTTGGAGGGTATGCGGCTGTGTGACTTGCTGCTCTCTGAGCTGCGCCTCCGCCAATATCCTACAGCTGATCGATTGTTTATAAACAACGAATCAACTGTAGGATATTGGCGGAGGCGCAGCTCAGAGAGCAACAAGTGACCTGTGCATGGCAGGAGGCTTTGCCCCAGGGGCCCCTCCCTTACTAAGAGCAGCCCTGGTGAGGGCAATTCTTCAACTTGCTGAAGCCCCTACAGTACAATATTTTCCGAAAAGCCAACCACACGGCCTATGAGTAACATTGTCTGATCAACATCGGCCCTAACACGCACTGAACTGATAACCAGCAACTGTGGTGGGAAGATCGCCTCGAATGTCGACAGTAGACGTCACATGACGCGTCGACAGAACCTTGGCCGCATTTCACTTTCCGCTCTATGGGCCGTATTCAGAGAACCGTTCCCTTGAAGGAACGCAATTATACGCACGGCTTTGTAACTTTTCGTGAGCAGTTGCGTGCGTCTGTCTCCTCTGAGAGTGCGATTCATGTTAGTCACCCCCACATTTCTTCATTTAAATGCCCCCCCCCCGCCGATTTTTATTTCAATTTTCACGTGCGTATTTTTGTGTCGCATTTCCTGACGTATGTGTCCAAGTGCGATTGACAAGTCCGTCCGTGAGGCACTTACGTGCGTATAGTCTACATATACTAAGTAAAAATAAAAAGTTACTACACATGCGTAGTTGAAACGTACCTAAAAATACGCACGGAACTCGCCGTGAAAGCGGTTGTCTGAATACGGCCCTGTGATAGGTGCTGCACATTGGGAAAATCCCTTCCACAAGATGCGATACTGAAGAGGTTAATGCGATTTTACAATATAAGACACCAGCTCCCGAGCGCTGTGATTGAGGTTTTGTTTGGCTGGAAACGCTCCGCAGTGCGCCCTCCGATTCCAGCGAGAAGATTGTGACGATAATTACAGGGAAAGCAAATGACAAACATTACCTGCCCGCAGCCTTCATTTACCGATATCTCCGAATAATAGCGCACGCTGCAATTACCCCATCACGGGAATGGATGAGTGACAGGCACTGTGTATAATGAATGATGGGGAGGGGACGGCTATACCCGCGCTCTGCTTACCAGCATCGTTGTCCTTGCCGTCGCTGCAGGCGGTCTCCATGGACGTGTCGCACCCAGATCCTCTCCATCCCAGCTGGCAGACGCAGTTCCAGCCGTTGAGGTCCAGCGTGCACCTGCCGTTTCCGTTACACAAGCCTGGGCATCCCTCTGTAAATCCAACAAAGGCACTGGTTATTAGGATGGAACAAGGTGTCCGTAGACACGCATTAACGCTGCGATTACATCAACGACAACACGAAGGTTCAAATTCAGCCGAGATTTAAAACAAAAACAAACAAACAAAATCTTTGCAGTTCTTATAAATACAAAGGTTTTAATAAATACGTACAATGGGCCAAATCCAGACAGCATTCAGACTTCCGATATTCCCCTCTTTTCTGTGCGAGCAGAACAGATTTAAGGCTAGATTTACTAAAGAAGAAAATGGAGGTGTTTCCCATAACAACCAATCAGATTCAAGCTGACATTCTCTAGCACGTCATATTTAAGGGAGAGCTAGAATCTGATTGCTAGAGGCCACATCTCCATTTTCCCTTTGGAGAAGCTTAGTAAAGTCCTTAATCCTTCTGGCATGTTTGCGTCTCCGTACTACCCGATAGCAACGCAATCCACGTCCGACAAATGATACTTCCTATAGCTTGCAAGTTGTGTGATTTGGTATTACAAAAAAAAAAGTAAAGGATGGCCATGGGTATTAATTCTATCCATGTTGCTAGACTCAGCCCCATTATTTGAATCTAATGAATGACAGTAATAACTCATTTATGAGGGTACAGGCACAAAGGGGCTTGATAAACATGGACATTGAAATAAGAATTTAGTGCTATTAGCTCTTTCAGGGATTCTCAATATATTGGGTGGTGGTCACTAGGATGCAGTCTGTATTGGTAGTGATCACCAGGATGCAGTCTATATTGGTGGTGATCACTAGGATGATCTCTGTATTACATGCTGGCTCCCAGGATGCTTTCTGTGTTAGATTGTGGTCACTAGGATGCTGTCTGTATTGGTGGTGACCACTAGGATGCAGTCTATATTGGTGGTGATCACTAGGATGATCTCTGTATTACATGGTGGAAATAAGAATTTAGTGCTATTAGCTCTTTCAGGGATTCTCAATATATTGGGTGGTGGTCACTAGGATGCAGTCTGTATTGGTAGTGATCACCAGGATGCAGTTTATATTGGTGGTGATCACTAGGATGATCTCTGTATTACATGGTGGCTCCTAGGATGCTCTCTGTGTTAGGCTGTGGTCACTAGGATGCTGTCTGTATTGGGAGTGTAAATCAAGCAGCAAGGGGCAAAAATCAATTATTAGAACAATTTATCATTTTATTATTTGAGGGCCACATGTGTGACTAAATTAGCTTACAGCATTAAGTTCCTCCTTCCACTCAGTGGACAAACAAAAGACATAGATTATGTAAAAATATTTTATTTGATTTTATTATTTTATCACCTGTTAAATTAGTTCCCAAGTCTTTAGAACTCTTAACATGCACCATAGCAATGAATAATAGCCAAATTAATCGGTTTTTTTTCTTCCTAAAAACTATTAAATTCACACAGAATTTTCGCCTTGCAGAAAATAAATTCTAATCGCCAACGTGGCTTTCAAAAGCGAGGTGAGCGGCGCGGAGGGCGGAGCCAGCAATGTGCCTTTTAATGGAATCCAAATCAAATCAAGTAAGAAAATCCGGAGTAAAATATTCGGGTTCAACTCAATGCGCTTACTGAAAGCCAGAAGATAAAAAGTCAATCATTAGGAAAGACAAATAGATCACGGCTGACGGTCCAACATGTGACAGCATTGTCTGGAGGCCACATTGAAAACAACCTAAAAACAAAAACACCTTTCTGCCCAGATTTCTTAGGGAATCTGGCTACGATGCAAGACGGCAGCCTTAGCAGCAGAGTCGGATTTAACTCCTTGCAGGGACAATGACTCATTTAGCGGCAGCTAAATTTATCCTGCCCACACTCCCTAAAAGCTGGGATAAGCAAAGGGAGGGTTGAAAATAGATGTCCTGGGGCCGGGTATATTTTGGTGGAGCGCTCGCGGTTTCATTAAGAGGGGACACTATTATTTTTCGCTGATATTGTACTAAAATTGATGTCAATCCATTCTTTACAGAGTGACTCACTGGTAGCAGAAACAAAATGCTTTGTGACCATTAGACTATTGGACATTAGAAAATACCAAATCCTTTATATTCCCTCGGAAATGTCAAGCGTTCGCCTGCCGTTTAATAAAGGTGGATGTTTATGAATGAGCAAAGCCGTAGATTAAACATTGCTGCTTTGACTAAAATAGCCATGCAGCCGCTAGCTAATCCCGGGCCAGCAAGTGCAAACGGCACAAAGGATCCTCATCCTGATCTCTGTGTGTTTTCCCTACCCATGGAGATCCGGGGCCAGATTTACTAAGCGGCATGAAAGGAAAAGCCCATAGCAACCAGTTACATTCTAGCTGACATTTTCTAATATGTAATAGGGAAGTGAGCGCTAGCATCTGATTGGTTGCTATGGGCAACATCTCCACTTTTCCTTTCCTGCAGCTTAGTAAATATGGACCCTGGGGTTCGTACAGAAACACGTTCCAGAACCCTACATTGACTTCTTCTCACGGATCTACATATATACGAACGTAAATTCGTGCGGAACTGATGATCGCCATTCCCGAAGCTTAATTAGCACGCCTACCCCTGCCTGTCTGCAATGCCGAGGACAAGTGCTGCCTGTGTTCCGCCGTGTAACATCTGGCGCATTCACACGCAGATATTACCTTTCAGGGAACTTACGCAAGAGGCTTGCATAAGACCCCTGTCCGTATTAAATTAAGATCAGACCCAAAGTGTTCCCATCATTAATGACACACTGTGGTTCTGATACGGAGCTATGCGCAATTTTGGTGTACTTTGCGGTGCAAAGGGAACGCCAGAGAAACGCAACGGCAGTCCTCTCCTCGGGCATACGCACCTCTGAGTAAAGCCGCCCAGCTTCTGTGGACACATCGTTTATGTTAATCAGTCATGAGCATAGAGTGAGTGTACAGTGCTGTGAAAATCACAATGCGGTATGCATTAAGTCAGTATTGGCTAACCTGTGGCACTCCAGGTGTTGTGAAACTACGACTCCCAGCATGCCTTAACTGCAAAAGTAGAGCAGATACCTGACAAAGCATGCTGGAATCGTAGTTTCACAACACCTGGAGTGCCACAGATTAGTCAACACTGCATTAAGTCATGTCAAATCCAGTCACTGAATAACCCTCCAACATGATCCATTCCGCCAGGTACAGAATACTCCACTCCTGACTCTCCAGCTGTCGCTCACCTTGTTTTAATGAATTATTTGATGTTGGAAAAAACATTTTTCTGTTCAAGACAGGTGGTTACCATAGTAACTGATTTGTTGGAAATTCAGGAACAGAGTATTTTGTACCTGGTGGAATGGGTTGCAGGATTTGCTGCACACTGTACCTAAGGGTATTTAATGAAGCTTCTAAAAATGTAACTGGTTTGACTTGTACATTGTAGACAATAACAAGAATCTAATTAGCTGTTAAGGACTGCACCTCCATATTTTTTTTTCTTTAAAAACTTTATTACATCATATGGGACCCTAAAAACTGGCCAAATAAAGTTTTTCAATTGCCTAGGTTACGAGTATGCATCCCCTATACACTGTGGAGGCAGCCATTTTGTTCAGTGACCAATATTCAGAAGCAGCCAATCGATTCGCTAGGAACTAGTAGTGACATCACACTATATTTGCCAGTATACAGGGGACAGGAAGCCAGAGGGTGGATAGTGTAAAACAATCACTGTGTTAGTAAATATCTGCTCAGATGGAAGGCAACATGACAGCAGCTGCATTGCTACAACATTTGTGGTAACATAAAGACAATAGGAAAATAGAGGAAGGAAGACTCATACAATACCTTTCACTACCTTATCCAGATAGTGGGCTTGGGGAATAAAAGACAGGACATTTAAGGTAGGGTTGAATAAGTGCTGGGTGCTAGCCGGCTGTGCAGGGGCTACAAAAATCACAAAGGGAAAGAAAAGGAGCGCAGTTAAATCGATAGGTTGTAGGTCTAGACAGAGGCAGGCTGGTGGAACACA
Source organism: Limnodynastes dumerilii (assembly GCA_011038615.1). Lineage (NCBI taxonomy): Eukaryota > Metazoa > Chordata > Amphibia > Anura > Limnodynastidae > Limnodynastes > Limnodynastes dumerilii. The sequence goes on along the minus strand of WWET01002906.1, from coordinate 18,132 downwards.
CAACATGCACAGTGTTAGTAAATGTCTCTTGTAGATGCACTCATCTGTGTCATCAGAGCTGTCCCTGCAACCAAACCTACTAAACAACCTCCTGGTCACACAGCGCCACCCAGAGACTGTGAACAGCAATCGCAACTCAGTTAGAATTTATGGGGACTGTTTTCTGTGCAAGCTAACCATGGCTAAAATTGACTTTGTTTCTACTTCATTCTAAAAATATCTTTATATGGTACCACAAATCTGTTCCCTAGCTTACTTAAGCAACCAGAACCCTGCCAACATAACCCATTCCATTAGGTACAATATACTCCGCACCTGAGCTTCCTGGTGAAATGACTTAACTGATATTTGAAAACTATTTGTCTCTTCAACAAAGGAGGTTACCATAGTAACTGACAGTTGGAAATTTAGAAGCAGAGTATTTTGTACCTAATGGAATGGGTCATGTTGGAGGGTATGATAGAGTGAATGGACTGACCCAATCTCTTGCCTATGGTCAGTTATGGCTGTGTATGTTTACCTTTAATTCTAAAGCCTATTTAAACTCTCTGGGCTAGATTTACCAAACTTCTCAAAAGGAAAAGTGGAGATGTTGCTCATAGCAACCAAGCAGATTGTAGCTGACATTCTCTAGTATGTAATAGAGAAGTGAAAACTAGAATCTGATAGGTTGCTATGGGCAACATCTCCAGTTTTTCTTTTGAGAGAAGTTTAGTAAATCTAGCCTGTCCTTCCCCAAGACATGTGGACATGAATGTTTGTTTTTTATACGATCACAGCAAAGAAACCTTCATTGTCACGTTGTTTTCCATTCCACATAAGGGTCCGGCTCCAGATCACCGGAAAAGAGCCGTTTTCCGCTTGCTATGCTATTCCATTATGGAACTGGATCTGTAAAAAAAACCAGAGCCCCATAATGCAACGCTTTCCAACGGTGAGGAGGGACTGGGTCATTCAGCGTAACACTATGGGTGCGAAGGGTGTGTCCTTAACCTTACCCACAAGGGAGTTAGGATCTCACACCGTACCAATCTCTGTAGTGGAGACTAGAGCAAAAAACATCCATTAAAGATGCTAAATTCAGACCTGGGAATGTTGGATTATGATGATAAGAACATCTACAGGGAATGTCCAACCTCGCACCTGTCCCTATTTCCTATGGAACAGTCCCCATTCGTGGCCAGCAAATACTGTAAGGTCATTTGTGGGTGGAAGTGGGCGGAGTTTGGTCAGAAATTAGTGACTATTGTCCTGTTTTCAGGATTCTAAATTCTAATAGTTGGGAGCTGTGGAATTATATTATTGTCTCCAATGTCATCCTCCGTTGGTTAACGGTGGATTGAGTCATCTATATAGACAATCAGGACAGTGTTTACCAAAGCACTGTCCTAATTACGAATAGCACTGTCCTAGTTAATGAAGAACTAAGCACTCTGATTGGTCAAATTATCGTGTAGTGTATCGCATTGAGCAAAATTTCAGAATGCTGACAAAACACTTTAAAAACACCACCAATGCTGGTATCATTTCCAAAATAGAGATTTCCGGAACGGCAATAACTTATCCCCCGGGGTGATAAATCAAGCGCCAGAGATACAGTATTAGAGTGCAGCCTCAGAGTGCAGCCTCAGAGTGCAGCCTCAGAGTGCAGCCTCAGAGTGCAGCCTCAGAGTGCAGCAGGCAGGCAGCAGAACTCTACAACTATAATTCAGTCCTAACAATGCACACAGCTGTCTGATGTAGGATTTGCTTGTATTTCTTCATCACAGACGCTGTTGTCTTAATTCGTGGCACTATTCACTAGCGCTATGCCAGCAATCATTGGGGGAAGATCTCTAACCCTTTGGGGATAAATTTATATTCACTTTCTAGAACCAAGAATCCATTCATGTCTATGTGTGGCAAAAAAACACTGAGCAGAAAATGGTTCAATAACCTGTGCAAATGAGTGTTCCACGCCCTTTTTCTGTCCACGGGATTCTGGGAACAAGCGACTGAGACCACGTTACAAACTTTTCATCTATAACTTTACCCAATAAGATTACAGCGAATCCTCAATAAAATACAGTGGATATATAATTCCAACATTAAAATTGGGCTTGTGCTCTCCAGCAAAATCTGCTGCATAGAACAGCAGGACCAAACATCCGTAGATTATGAGGACTCAGGCGCTTGTGTATGGAATCCCGTTGGCTAGGAATGCTTTTCAGTGGCATTAAAGCATTATATATGCATTAAGCTGAGCTGGAATGGGACGTTACATTTTTTTTTTGTGTTCCCCAGCGGTAAAGCAGACCAGCTATTGACACACAATGACACACAAAGACCCAACCGAAACAAGAGGAATGCCATGCGGGAGGACATTACACAAGGACGAGGGGATGGCTCACTGCGATATTTAATATATTTCCAGTCAATGTCCTTTCATCTGTGCCAATATTACTGACTTTCCATCCTTGTCATTGCTGTGTCTTATTCGCAGTGACGTTTATAATGTTGCCAAATTGTTTTTTAAGATTCAATAAATTTATTGGAGCAATTCTTCAGACGATAAAGTTTACAAGGTCAGAGAATATGCGCAGTTCGGAAACGTAATGGATAAGATCTTCATTCTGGCTGGAAGTTAAAGAATGTTAAGCATAACCTACCTTTGAGGCTCCTGAAGTGTAATAAATACAAATAAAAGATGTGTATGGAATTGCGCTTTGAATAGTTCAGTCACTACGGGCCTGATCCAGAGTAACGCCCGCCGTCGCTTGGACGGCGGGCGTAAGCGTAAGATCGGCTTTGCAGCCGAACTGCGCATGCGCCGGGTAGATGTTGCCCGGCGTTGCTACGGCAACGTCCGATCCTGGATCGGACGTCTGTAGACGCACCGTAGGGT
>WWET01002905.1:196637-211818 GCA_011038615.1 Limnodynastes dumerilii | reverse complement strand
AATTATATAGAAAACAGTCCCAGGTATAGATATCTGCGCTTAAAACGGCATCATCCCGCGTAAATAACAAAGATACCGCCATCTTCCCACTGGAATTAGATAGAAAACAGGCCCAGGTATAGATATCTGCGCTTAAAACGCCATCATCCCACGTAAATAGAAAAGATATCGCCATCTTCCCACTGGAATTATATAGAAAACAGTCCCAGGTATAGATATCTGTGCTTAAAACGCCATTATCATAAACAAAACATTTATAGCCATATATGGTAAATTAATAAGAGATAATGCTTTGTAAAAGTTAAGAACATTACAAGTCACCTTTGAGGTACTTCTTAGCTGGTGTCATTAATTTTAAAAATACTAACATCTAGTGTCATAGAATAGAATTGCAGGTAATCATCCCGATAATCCCTTTTAGTGATCATCCGTTTAGTACGTCCCGTTTTTATCAGCCATCTTTTCACTATTCTGACTCAATAACCAGGCTGTAAGTGTAAGGCTCCTGAGACAATCACTCTTTATATGTCTGTTTTGAACCAGTACTCACATCAAGAAACTTTGTTAGACAGTGTCAACTCTACTGAAGAGGCATGTGTGAAGAATAAGGATGAGGTTTATTTCAAGCAGATATTCTTGTAATTATGCACAAAACAGTAGGTGAAAAGATGACACTTTGCCAGAGCTCAACAGAAGCCAACACAAGGCTAAAATGGCAGACACACAATGAACTAGAGACAGGAAAAAGGGAGGAGTTATTACCTCAGAGCCTAGCTACAGGAAATCAGGAGGGACAAATATAACCAAATGCAAAGCTTTGCAATATTAGCAAGATAGTAAAATGACAGTATATGAAACACATATGTCGTGGGACATGACAGGAGCCGTTGAGTTCACTTGACTCACCAATGGCTTTCCATGAAATGAATCACATGTTCTGTGTTGGAGTTAATTTGTGTGGTGTCACATTTACAAATATTCAACAATCTCCTCTTCCTTTACTAGAACACTTGGACTAGAGGGAAGAGTCTACAAGGACCCAAGAGGTTCCTGAGTAGGAAATAGAAATGTAAGAAGATTGGCCAATATGTATGATTAAAAATTACTAGATTAGTATGACTCGAAGGATAATTAGTCAGATTTAAGAATTTAATTTAGTCATTGCAGTTACGTGTCCAGAGCTATGTGACCATCTATGGACCAGACTCTGATTTAGTAGGGCTCTATGTTCTATCTCTACTCATACCCATGTAAATAAGAGACTCTGTTTTGCCCAACACCTAGTTAGAGAGAGTCAACATCAATGCAAGATGTCACCTGTATGCAATATGATACTAACTTGCTTGTTAGGTAATGTTTATTTTTTAATATGGGGCCATGCCATGACCAAGATAGCTGGAAGTACTGGCACTGCCTGGGTAATCTCAATATAGGACACTTATGCCTTTGAGTTATATACTAAGAGGGAAGAATCACTATTGTGTTAAAGCCTTTACTTGGGTTGCCACTAACTTTGCAAACAGTAAAATGTTATTTGCTACCAAATAACTGTGGCAGGTTCTATTTAATTCCATGGTATTATAAAACTCCTCAATCTACTATAGTACCATAGTACAGGCCTATTCCATTTGTGGCTTTACATTGGACTCAGCATGCTGATACTTAACAAAGCATGTTTCACAACACCTGGAGAGCCACAGATTGGCCAGACCAACTATAACTTAATCATTAATTGGATACATAGAGCAAATAACTGATGGTTTGTCCACCCAATTGAAAATTACAAAGACCACTATTATTGTATTGTATACACTCAACATATTATGAGAGTCCCTACTGTGTATAGATGGTCATTTAAACAAAGGTTTCAGATGAGAAACTGATCATAAACATGGTTGCCAACCTTTGAAAATATCAGGGATATTGGGATAGACCTATCAAGACACTAGTAGTATAGGACACAATCCTTTGGGGGTAAAGAGGTGTGTCCCATTGATTAGCCCTTCCCATTTGTGTGTATAGAGATACCAGGTAAATTTATTTATTTATTATTTATAATATTTATTTATTTATGATTGTCAGTGAATAAATATTTTCAGTATTATTGTGGAGACTGTGAAGAGGAGATGCGCTGACTTCATCTTTATAGAAATGATAAAAGTAGGTGACAAAGCAGCTGATTAACAAGAGACCAAAGGGTTTTGTTTTTTTATCTCCATTATTGAAGTCATGTTTTCTTAATTTAGTTTTTTTGGCCCCTATAAAAATGGCCACCTTATAGACCTCAATGCAAGAAATTAGGACACATTTTCTAAATTCTGTCAACATACCGCAATGACTTCTGGAACCGAATTAGCATCCGGGAGCCAAATATTTCAGGGAGTCAGGGAGATCATCACCGACTCTTCGGGGAATCTCCCTAATATTCAAAGAGAGTTGGAAACTATGGTCCTGAATTTGATTACTTTGTAGGAGAGCTTTCATGGAACATTCTATAAGTATTCCTATGATCAAGAGAGATCGGGGTCTAATCCATGATTGGGAATAACGGCACCAAAACATGAAAATCTATCTGCACCTGGACTAACTTAGAAACATAGAAAGTGACGGCAGATAAGAGTCACATGGCCCATCTAGTCTGCCCAGTTGTTTATTTAAAACTATACTGACTCTAGTCCCTATTTACTTTCAATTTAGTTTGAGATTTAGGATATCCTTATATTTATCCCAAGCATATTTAAACTGTTCTACGGTGTTAACCTCAACCACCTCCAATGGGAGGCTATTCTACTTATCTATCAACCTTTCAGTGAAGTGAACTTCATTGCAAGAAAGTGTTGTAAATTCATTTGATTGCTTTGCATGCAGGGAAATACTGGGCTGATTTTTTATTATTGCCCACAACTTTGGAACAACTTTATTTTTTAATTCAGTTAAGAGTTAAGCTATAAAATATCCCTTCACACATTGCAAAGTTTTAAATTGACTTCCTCAGGGTGAAGATTTGCTCCTTTTTATGTCTAGAATGGGAAAAGGTCAAGTGAATTGTGTGTTCTTGGCATGCAGACATGGATGGTTTTTGCATTTTCTGAAGCATCGACTTCCCTTGACTCACCAATAGCTTTCCATGAAATGATTTGCATGTTTTCTGTTAGAGTTAATGTGCATGTTGTCACTTGGACCCTCTCAACAATATGTGAGCTTTACAGATTTACTAAGCTGCAGGAATGAAAAAGTGGAAAAGTTGTCCATAGCAACCAATCAGATTCTAGCTGACATTTTCTTGTATATAATAGGAAAGTGAGAGCTAGAATCTGATTGGTTGCTATGGACAATGGGCCAGATCCTAAGCTATGTACGCTAGCGTATTTATGCTAGCCGATTACATAAAATTGCTCATTTGTATTTACTGCACATGCTTGCGGCAGATGTTACGCTACATAACTTCTAAGGTACGTACCATCAGCATAAATATGAACGAAGGGGAGGGGGCATCAATACAACACCTGTAATTATGCTTTGGAGGCAGAGGGAGGCATTTAAATTGGACAGTATGGGCTGGGTTTGGCCGCTACGTATGTAAATCCATTACGTATGTCAGTACTTACGCTAGTAATAGTTAAGGTAGGGTTTGGGCAGCGTAAAACAGCCAAAGTACGTACGACTGAGGGGAGTGCATAGCAATTATGCTAGTGTAAATATGCTATGCATTCTAACATAACTAGCCTGTAGGTCTGGATTTACCCCAGCATCCCTACTTTTCCTTTCCCGCAGCTTAGTAAATCTAGCCCTTGATAGTTGACATGAATTCTGTTTATAGAGATCCAAGAGTCGAAAACCAAATTCATCCCTTCCTCCATCCATGACAGTCAACATCCTAGGTTTCTTCAAATAAAATAGGAGCTGCTGAGTGGCCTCCAGAGGTCACCAGCCTACGGGAAAATTGCCTGTAAGTCCTATGGCCAATCCACTCCTGGATGAGCCAAATCCATACTTAGTCACAGATATATAATCAGTTGTAGCGATCTTTAAGGAAATCTAACACCGCTGGCTTATTTATCAATGTAGATGGGTGCGGACTGCCGTTCCGATGGTCTCAATGGCAAAACTTAACATGCCGGAACTAAAATGCAGACAGCGTTTACTAAGCATAATTTTTCCATCAGACAGGGTCGTTACCGCGATTTCTGAAAACTCAAACTATCGTACGGAGGGCGATTATTGGACCCTGAGCCTCCAACTCTTGGCTGGTGTTTCCCTATCTGTCTGATAATATAATTATCAGTAAATATAGCAGTAATGACAGTACTGCAGTCTGCAAGTCATACAGGGCATCAATTACTTTATTACTGTATTACTGTTAAACAGGGAAACTCTGGCCAGGAGGTAGTGATGACAAACATTGGTCAGAGTTTCTCAGGTGATGGTTGAAAACAGATGAAGATCCCATGACGACATACCATAACCTCTGTGGACTGGATGGAGACCATCATAAAGTGGGTGTTTTCCAAAAAAGTTGTCCCTGCACTGGATTCAGAGACCTGATTGATGAACACAGCTCAATAAAGGATCTAGTATGGAGCAACAGTATCCTGGCTGTCCTAACTGGTTCATCTGATTTCTCTAGATCTCCACAACTTTATGGAAAATAGACTTTTCCTGCCATGAAAAGTCAGAGTTTATCCTCCTGTAAAGCTATGAACCAAAGGTGTTGAATCTGTGTGTTTTAAATGAATAATGTGTATAACGAATTTTACTTGTATTCAATGTTTATGTATTTTGAGCTCCTTCCCCTAATCGGAAGTCTGCGAAGGAAAGGGCATACACACATCGGGGTAGATCCAGAACTACGTTTGCCGTACATTTATTCGCGGAGCGTATTTTCGTGCACGTAAATTCGCTACACTCCCCTCGCCACACCCCTTGCACGGACGTATTTTGTCAAGATACGCTTTCCAAACCCTACCTTAACTTTTGCCAACGTAACCGCAGTCATACGCACACGTACGTATGGACTGAACGAATTTACTCAGCTAAGCACGCCTATACTGTACACTTTAAATACACCCCGCCTACTTCACGTATTTCACACGTAATTTGGACTAACGTAAAATCGGCACACCCACATGTAAGTATTTACGTGACACATAAGTGAATGGCCAATACGTTCACAATTACGCTACGTTAATGTGCGTATTTTCTATGGTGCGCATGCGCAGTGCGTACAAAACAGCGATTTTACGTCTCAGTCACGCGGAAATTCGCTTCGATGCATAGTTCTGGATCAGGCCCATCGTTACTACAAACTGTACATAGATTCCCCTCTCTCACACACACTTTACAATTATTTGGCAGATTATCTGAAAGATCTGTTGTTGGAATGAAAACGTGGAAATGGATGAGAGCAACTGACAATACCATTTGCTCCCATCCATTACCATGATTTTCATTCCAACTGCCAGATCTCTCAGATAATCTGCCAGGTAATTGTAAAGTGTGCATGCACCTTTAGCTTGTATGCCATACACTTGAGACCCTATCCTGTCTCACACTGTCCTGTTGTGCAGACAGCCATTTTTAGGGCTGTGCAATCACACCAGGCGCACCCCCAAAGGACTTAAGGGTACACAGAAGTAGCACAATTGGAAGCTGGACACAGAAGGGGCAAAATTGGAGGCTTGACACACATACAAGGGGTTGAGGTGGATGGCTGGGTACATACAAGGGGATGGAAGTAAATGCTAGGACGCAGACATTTTTCACACCCTCCAATATGACCCATTCCGTTAGGTACACAACACTCCGCTTCAAGGTTTCCAACTGTCACTCTCACCTGAACTTAATGAATGAACCAATGTTTGAAAAATAGTTTTCCAATTAATAAAGGAGGTTACCATAGTAACTGACAGTTGGAAGGAGCAGAGCATTGTGTACCTAATGGAATAGGTCATGTTGAAGGGTCTGATTTTTTTTTGGTGGGTGCACTTTTCCTTAATTTTGTCTATCAGTCTCCATGTCCTGGTGGCAGATCCAGAAAAGAAGGAAATCGCCTGTACCCCTGATACAGCAAGGCACAGACCGCCTTTTTGCTGCCTCCTCACTGGCTCACTGTCTGGTATGACATTTTCATCATCATCACATCCTGACAGTGTCAGTGAGGGTCTGTCATGAGGGAGTTGTGGCACCAACATATATGCTGCCTCTTGGGATGAAGTTACACCAAAGCAATGGAAGACACCTGGATCCTAAGGACCAGATTTACTAAGCTGCAGGTTGGAAAAGTGGAGATGTTGCCTATAGCAACCAATAAGATTCTAGATCTCATTGATCGATTATATACTAGAGAATGTCAGCTACAATATAACTGGTTGTTATGGGCAACATCTCCACTTTTCCAAACCCGATTAAATCTGGCCCCAAGGCTCTATATTTGTGTTAGCAGATGGACATTTTTCACTCACAAAAAGGGGAAAACACCCACATTACCTTAACCTGAATCCATCTCATGTCAACGGGCCAATGAAGTCCTTTAGGTGTGGTTTTAAAATTTCTTTCATGCAGTGATATAATAAAGCATAATACCAATATAGGGCTGGATTCACGCGGTTTTAAAGACCGCGTGTACGCAATCTAAATTGCAAGAAGTAACGTAGATTACGTTCCAAAATTACTGCGCATGCGCAATAGCACTTTTCGCAGAACTCCGGCCTCATTTGCATTGCGGCCGGAGCTCTGAATCCGGCCCTATATTGGTATTATGCTTTATTATATCACTGTATGAAAGAGCTCTGAATCCGGCCAATAATGCTTAAAGAATATTTATTGAGTAGTTAAGAAAATCATAAGATTGGGGAATTAAGAGTAGAACATTGATAGTTTACTTGCATTACAGAAGTAGCAATATATATGTTTGTTGTTACTTATGGTAACTGATTACAGCTCTAATTCTTCTAGTAGTAAGCAAAGAATAAGGTAGATTATCATAAAACACTAATTATCAATGTATCTGATGCATTTGTGAAACAGATAACTAGAATATGATTGATTCACATGACATACCTCCCAACTGTCCTAATGTTGACGACACTGTCCCGATTCATAATCCACAAAAGGGGAGGGGCTTGTGGGGAAGTGGGTGGATTTGACCCAAATAGGCCCATTCGTGGGCGGAACTGAGTGTAGTTTGACAAAAATGGAATGGAGCTTATTTTCTCCCGCTGTTGGGATTTGAATGATGGGAGCTATGCTATGAGATACTTTTTAGAAGTTTAAACCTAACCCAAAGAAAGTAAACATGTTATTAGTTGCTATGGTAACTCATATTAAATCAGAAACGTTTTTGGTATCTATTTGGTATGATTCCAAGCTCCTAGGTCTGTGCAGCCTGTATGCAAGTCACTATGATTAAAATAGATCATGAAGAGTTGCTGTAAACTTTATTTAGCTGTTTAATAGCCTCCATCGTAGTCTCCCCCATACCCTCCATCGCGGCCTCCACCATACCCTCCATCGTAGTCTCCGCCATACCCTAGATCTTGCTCTCCACCATACCCTACATCTTGGTCTCCGCCATATCCTCCATCGTAGACTCTGCCATACCCTCCATCGTGGTCTCCACCACACCCTCCACCACGGTCTCCGCCATACCCTCCATCGTAGTCTCCACCATACCCTCCATCGTAGTCTCCTCCATACCCTCCAACGTAGTCTCCGCCATACCCTAGATCTTGCTCTCCACCATACCCTACATCTTGGTCTCCGCCATATCCTCCATCGTAGACTCTGCCATACCCTCCATCGTGGTCTCCGCCACACCCTCCACCACGTTCTCCGCCATCCCCTCCGTCCTGGTCTCCGCCATACCGTCCATCTTGGTCTCTGCCATACCCTTTGTGGTGGCTTCCTTCAAACCCTTCATCATAGTCTCTGTCGTACCCTCCGTCATGTTCTCCACCATGCCCTCCATTCTGCTCTCCGCCGTACCCTCCGTGGTGGGCTCCATCATACACTTCAACATATTCTCTGTCGTACCCTCCGTGGTGGTCTCTGCCATTCCCTCCATCCTTGTCTCCACCGTACTCTCTGTGGTGGCCTCCGCCGTGTTGTCCGTGAGAAGGGTTTTCCGGTTTAGAACATTCATGCAAGAATCTTTTCAGTTCCCTGATTCCATACAGGGCGTCAAATTTATATATGCAACCGACAGTGCTAACGCAAGTCTTCATAGAACAATTTTGGACACTCTTATCTGCAGATACAAGCAACAAGTGTCATTCTAACACCAGTAACATTGCGCTAATTTTGCCTTACTGTGGATCAACTTTTGTAAAAGAAAATCAGAGATAATGTGATAGCACCATAGGGAGTGTCCTGTACCACCAAAGGAGTGTGTCCTGTACTGCCAATGAAGTGTGTCCTGTACTGCCAAAGGGGTGTGTCCTTTACTGCCAAAGGGGTGTGTCCTGTACTGCCAAAGGGGTGTGTCCTGTACTGCCAAAGGGGAGTGTCCTGTAATGTCAAAAGGGGTGTGTTCTGTGAACAGCTCCACCCATGGGTGTGTCTAGCGCTGCCAGGAAATCTAAGGGCCTGATCCAGACCTACACCGATGCGTATCGGCGTTCACTTTCCCCGACACTCCCCCTGTGCGGGCGTATGGCCCCTTCCTTACGCTGGCTGAAGGCTACCCTAACTTCAGCCGACGTAAGTGCAATGCTATTAAATAGTATTCCATATAGAAGGAGATCTCTGGTTTACAGCTGCTGTCCAAGAGCCACACACCAGGCATTAAAGAGCCATGGATTGGTCACACCTGCTCTCTGGCTGGAATTCTGAGCCAACTGGGACATCGGGCCTGATCCAGACCTAAGCTGTGCGGGCGTATGGCCCCTTCCTTGCGCCGGCTGAAGGCTACCCTAACTTCAGCCGGCGTAAGGAAGGGCCCATACGCTCGCACAGGAGCGTATAGCCGCCTAGCCCGCTCTCCCACCCTCATTAAACTAGCTCCCCCCGCCCACCTACACTAACCTGAACGTAGGGACGCTGCGGGACGTCCCCTCCAGCGTCCCCACGGCGCTGCTATGGACGCCCGATCCAAGATCGGGCGTTGCCGTAGCGACGCCGGTCAACATCTTTTTTTCAGCCGATCTTACGCTTACGCCCGCCGTCGCTAAGACTGGATCAGGCCCTATGTCACAATAATAATGGCAGCATCAGTATTTATTGATTGGCAAATTATCAGTAAATAAAGGCTTTCAGAACTTATTGTGAAGACTGTGAAAAATCCGCTGACTTCTTCATCTTCATAGAAAAGATAAAATTATGTGACACTACAGCTGATTAACAAGAGACCAAACTGTATTTTTAATTTCTGTCTTCATTACTGAAGTCATGTTGTCTTAGATAACTGACAATTTGTGATTACATCTTGGCTGACATTAGGGAGATGGCCAAACACTTTGGGGAGTCAGGAAGATCTTCAAACTCTTCATATTCAGAAAGAATTTGCAAGTATGTCCTAATATTCAACCTCATATTCTGTCCAATTTACTGTAGATTAACCATCTCTACTCACAAAAACAGTCCCTGGAATATTATGATCTCCTTAAAATATGATGTGTAGCTGTGATCAATAACCTGATGCCTTTTTCATACCTGTCGCCATTTATATAAAGAGAAACACATCTTCAGTGAACAACATCTGAGAAGGTTTCATATTTACGTACCTGGGCTCAGAAGAGCCAAGAAGATAAAAAGGCTGGTAGTGGAGACAGAAGTCATCTTATGTTAGCAGGAGATGAGATATATGTGGGTAATATAACCTCTCCAGGTAGAATGATTGCTGATCTGTCTTTAGTCCATATATATATATATTTCTGTCAGAATGGGTGGACACTATACAAGATATACCATACCCAAATAGACAGGGAACATCTCAATACACATCCCAATAAACGTAATTTGAATTAAACATGAGGCTATTTGGCTAATTTATACTGTTGTGTTGACATATCTTTTAGAAAAGCAAATATTATTAAATTTGGAGCTAGTTTAGTTATCAAAACATATACTAAGCACAGTCCTGACATGCACTTACTCTTTTGATATCAACAGATGCAAGGTTATACATATTTTTGTTGGTAAATATATGCGTACACAAGGCATGTGCAGTTAGTGTGGAATGAGGAGCTATGCATGCATTTTTGCATTGAGAAAGGAGAGGACTCGGCCCCTCTCCTTGTCTTGCAAGACATTAATGCATCTTGACCAGATCCAGCGTTGGGCTATGTGCTGGAAAGAGCTATAGTTCATCTCCTTAACAAGCATTCTGATATTACAGTCATTGCTGTTGATCAGTTGGAATCAGAGAGGCCCCCCTGCCTGTCATTCTAGTCATCTAGAGTCAGACAGATAGGGAAACTCTGGCCATACGGGACAGGTGCCAAACATTGACAGCCAGCGAATCAAAAAACTGCATGGGCCTTCTGCCATGACTGACAAGGGCCTGTGCAGCCAATCAGTGCAGAGACTGATGGAAGGCCCAATCAGCTGCAAGGAACTGTAGTCAATCTTGGCAGCCCCTCCCTACTTTACATTAATCAAGCACAGGAGGGACCAGTATATCATGACTTCAATATCATGATCTTGCCCTAGGGGAAAATTGCCCTGTTTATGAGCCAACACCTGCTAATCGCTCTAGTGTGTGCCCACCTTAAGGCTTCTCCACATATTAGGTCAATGTTGGCTCATGACCTTTTCCTAAGAATTCATGGCTTTAACCTTAACCTCAACTAAGGAACCACTTTAGAGAGAAGTAGAAATGGGGCATAATTTGGAATAGGTTGGACTCATTACCTCAGCTAAACCTTGGAGCATCGATGGTTGGAAACAAATGAAGATCCCATGATGACATACAAGCCATTACTAAGTAGCCTCTGTGCACTGGATGGAGACTATCATAAAGTGGGTGTTTTCCATTGAAAGTTGCCCCTGCACTGGATTCAGAGACCTGATTGATGAACACGGCTCAATTAAGTCTCTGGATCTAGTACGGAGCAACAGTATCCTGGCCGTCCTAACTGGTTCATCGGATTTCCCTAGATCTCCACAACTTCATTGAAAATAGACTTTTCTGGCTACGAATGAAGGGACGGGTTCATCCATATGACACCCGTAATTACGCTAAGGGAGGCATTTATATTTGACAGTATGGGCTGGGTTAGGCCGTCACGTACATAAATCCATTACGTACGTCAGTACTTACGCTATCAAAAGTTAAGGTAGGTTTTGGGCAGCATAAAATGACCAAAGTACGTACGAGCGAGGGGAGGGCCAAGGGGAGTGCATAGAAATTACTCTAGCGTAAATACACTTCGCGTTCTAACATAACTAGCCCATAGGTCTGGATCTACCCCATCCTTACTACAAAATGTACATAGATTCCCCTCCCTTACACACATTATACAATTTTCTGGCAGATTATCTGAAAGATCTGGCTGTTGGAATGAAAATGTGGTAATGGATGAGAGCAACTGACAATTCCATTTGCTCCCATCCATTACCAGATTTTAAGTTCAACTTCCAGATCTTTCAGATAATCTGCCAGATAATTGTATAATATGTATGCACCTTTAGCTTGTATACCATACACTTGAGACCCTGCCCTGTCCCACACTGTCCTGTTGTGCGGACAGGACCATTTTTAGGGCTGTGCAATCGCACTGGGCACACCTTAAAGTACGGAGAAGTGTCACATTTGGAGACTGGACACACATACAAGTGGTTGAGGTGGATGGCTGGGCATATACAAAGAGCTGGAAGAAAATGCGAAGACGCACACATTTTTCAGAACCCCCAACATGACCCATTCCGTTAGGTACACAATACTTCGCTTCTGGGATTCTAACTGTCACTTTCACCTGAACTTAATGAATAAACAATTGTTTGAAAAATAGTTTTCAAATTAATAAAGGTGGTTACCATAGTAACTGACAGTTGGAAGCTTAGTAGCAGAGCATTGTTTACCTAATGGAATGGGTCATGTTGGGGTGGTCTGCTTTTTTATGTAGGGGTCGCACTTTTCCTTCATTATATCGATCAGTTTCTTTCTCCATGTCCCGGTGCCTGATCCAGGAAAGAAGGTGATCACCTGTACCCCTGATACAACATGGTACAGACTGCCTCTTTGCTGCCACCTCACTGGCTGACTGTCTGGCGTGACATCATCATCATTGCATCACTACAGTGTCAGTGAAGAGCTGTTATGAGGGAATTGTGGCACCAACATATATGCTGCCTCCTAGGATGAAGTTACACCATTGCAATGGAAGACACCAAGCACATAAAAGAAAAAAATTTTTGCTGCGCTAAACACAATACCAAAAACCACAGTTGGCACCAATGTACTATATAAAATATATTTTATATAGTACATTGTGGTTTTTGGTATTGTGTTTAGCGCAGCAAACATTTTTTTCTTTCTTGTTAGTTTGGTTGGCCCCATGTAGTTTGCAGCAGCTCTAACCACTGCCATATACTAATCTAGTTGGGGTATATATACCCTTTTTTTTTTTTCTTTTCTTTTTTTTTTTTTCTTTCTCCATCAGCTGTTTGAGGAATCCTTTTCGTTTTGGGACTACAGTTGAATCTACCAGACTCCAAACCCACACGATTGCGTGGTCTTCTATTTGGACTTTACATATTTGTTTTTACTGGATGGACATTTATCATTGGGACTTTATTTTTTAATTCACATCACGGTCCATGTTTCTTCTATTATCGATAGATTTGGTTTAATTGGCACTATCTGTTTTTAGGATTCACTACCCTATATATGTTATCATTCATTTGTTGCAATTATTTATTTTTTGTGCTGTCAGCTCTTTTTTAAAAAAGAATATTATATTCATTTGCATTTTCCGTTTTAGATTAAGAACGCTATTTTTATATATATTTCATTACTGATACTCCAGCATATTTGTTTTTTATATATGGTCTCTCTTGTTTTTAGATTCCACCTCTGGTTTTATCCTAATTTTTAAATTTAGCGCCCTTCTGATACAATTTTACTCCTTTTCATACACCAATCTAGTTGGGGTATATATACCTTTTATTCTTATATACCGATATATATAAGGATATCTCTTTATCTATATTCTTTGTTTCCCCCTTTTCCCCTTTTCTCTTTTTTTCACACATTTGTTGGCGCCAAAAGGTTCTTATTTTCTTTTTCTTATACCAAGCACATAAAGCTGGATCCTAAGGGCCAGATTTACTAAGCTGCGGGTTTGGAAAAGTGGAGATGTTGCCCATAGCAACCAATCAGATTCTAGATCTCATTGAACTATTACCTACTAGAGAATGTCAGCTAGAATCTAATTGGATGCTATGGGGAACATCTCCATTTTTCCAAACCCACAGCTTAGTAAATCTGGCCTTAAGGCTCTATATTTGTGTTAGCAGATAACCACACACATGCTCTTGGCCAAATGTGGACATTACCTTAACCCGAAGCAATCTCATGTCAATGAGCAAATGAAGTCCTTTAGGTGTAGTTTTAAAATGTCTTTCATGCAGTGATATAATAAAGCATAATACCAATATAATGCTTAAAGAATATTTATTGAGTAGTTAAGAAAATCATAAGAATCATGGGCCGGATCCAGAACTATGTCCGTCTTCCATAGACGAACGTAATTCAATAAATAATAGCTACTGCGCATGCGTAGTAGCTATTGTACGTAATCTGCGTATCGTTTCGATATGTAGATTGAGTATATGCGGTCTTTTATAACTTAGGGGCTGATTCAGAGATGCGATTTCCACGGCATTTAGGTGCGTATATTTAAGATCCTAGAAAATTCGCAAAACTGCGCATGCGTAGTAATAGTGCAACGCCGTTTACGTAGCGGTTAGGAGCGTAAGTTCGCTAAGAGCGTAAGTCTGAATCGCACGCAAGCACTTAAGATCTTAAGTGCTGCGAATCTTTAAGATCTTAAGGATTTGCATGGAAATGGGCGGGGGGAGGCAGGGAAATGAGGGAAAGTGGGCGCGGGCTGACACTTAGGATCTTAAATGAACGCTACCACGTCACTTAAGATCCCAAATGACAGCGTATAGTTAAGGCAAGTCAATGGTGGTCTAAGTTTAAGATCCACCGCTGTTTGCAAGGGGAGTGTCTGTTTATGCAGTGGGCTGGAACCTGCTAAGATCTTAGCAAAGGTGCGTATATTTGCGATCTTTTCGCAATCGCATCTCTGAATCAGCCCCCTAATGTGCATGATTTTTTTTTATAAACGGAAACTGGCCTCAAAAATGCTGTCTGATGTAAATGATTATTATTATTCTTTTATTATTATTGCTACTATTATTTTATTATTAATGTATATTTACAAAAGGTCTGCAGTGCAGTGCTGTGCATATTATAAACAGGCAACAAACAAGGTGAAAAAGGTTGCAGATGAAACATAGAATCATAGAAACCTAGAAAGTGACGGCAGATAAGAGCCACATGGCCCATCCAGTCTGCCCATATGTTTATTTAAAACTATACTTACCCTAGACAATATTTACTCTCAATTTATTTTAAGATTCAGGATATCCTTATATTTATCCCAAGCATGTTTACACTGTTCTACTGTGTTACCTCTACCACCTCAGATGGGAGATTATTCCACTTATCTATCACCCTTTCAGTGAAGTTTCTCTGCAAGTTTCCTCTGAATCTACTACCCTTTATATTCATGCCCTCGTGTCCTGTTACACAAGCTGAAAGTTTATTTAGAAAAATGTAATCTATTGTACTGTTTTATGTATTATTTGTGGATAGCAAGAAATCTGTAGCTCCCTGACTTTGCATATGTTTGAAATTTTTATCTCCTACTTTTTCGTTATGAAATAATAAGACTTTAATTACCTGGATTCTCTACTGTTCCTCTATATTCCAAACACTGGTCATCAGGTCCTAAGCATTCCACGACTTCAATACTCACACATTCTTCCACAGAGTCTTTACGGTAACAGGATGGGCAAAATGTACCAGAGGGTGTCCTACTATCAGGAGGAACTAAACAGAGATATGTAATTATAACAAGGCATGTCATACCATCCAATCCACAATTCCATACTGGAATAGATAGATAGATAGATAGATAGATAGATAGATAGATAGATAGATAGATAGATAGAT